>ML675623.1:20090744-20163370 GCA_007922155.1 Mesoclemmys tuberculata | reverse complement strand
TGTCAAACGCCTTACTGAAATCATTAACAACCTGTTTACCGCTCTCCTGAATAGCTAATGAAGGTATTAAATGAGACTGTGTTGAACCCTAAACCCTGAAGCACTGCACTAAACTACACCCCAATTTGATAAATTATCATCTGTCATTTCTCTTTGTTTATGTTCCCTCAATAAGTTCTCAATTCACATGCAAGGCTCAAATCTCAACATATATGAAGTGATCCTGTAGCTGGATCTGCTCTGGCAGATCTCTGCACTCATGTGTAATCCCAGTGACTTCAACTACATGTAAATAAACTGGTCAAATGACATATGGTTTACATCAGCAATTTCTTGATACCTTAAGCAATTGCTTTTTGGAACAACTAATACATAAGAAGATGCTATTCTCAATTTAGTCCTAAATAACATACAAAAGTTATTTCAGTAAGAATATATAGTTTCTAGTCATCAAGTAATAGTGGCCACAGTAATATTAAGTTCAGCACCTTCAGAGGATGAATCATATAAGAAACTAGCACAGTGATTCTAAACTTTAAAATCAAGAGGCTTTTTTTTTCAAATGAAGAGATTTGTCAAAAGGGTCTAAAGTCAAAAGTGAGAAAAATAAAATCCTTAGAGGCAGCATGAAAGCTACTTAAGTATACTATAACTGAGTTCCAGAAGCAATACATTCCACTAAACAGAAAAGGAAGCAGGAAAGCAATGAGAAACTGGCATGGTTAAATGGCAAGTTATGTTTGTACAAATGTATGCACATAATTCTACACATTGATATTTGAAAATATGTCTCTTCCAATGTTTTCATAAAAATGGAGAGAACTTTAGTAAGATGGATGTCATGTAGGGTGTTCAGATAGCAATTGTGAAAAATGGGGACTTTTTTCCTCGGGTGGGGGGGAGAGGGGGGAGGAGGTGGGGCAACAAGTTCCACAGCTCAGGTCCCACCACAGCAAAAGTACAATCACAAGCCAACCGGAGACACTATCCTTAAAAGTTCAGTAATGTCTGAGAATAGATTTGTCAGGAAAGGACTCAAGGAGATCTTTCATACAGCCTGGATCCTGCTCTCTTCAAAGCTTTAAAAAGCTCTGATTCTTGTTGATACTGTTTATATTTCTGACTGTGTCCTGTATAGTGACACACTACTAGGAAGAGACATAGACATGGGAAACTTTGGTACTAAAATTAGGGTTGCCTCTGAAATCTGGGAATGATGAGAGGAAAATGTCACTCTAAATATCCAGCTGAAAAAGTGGAAATCTAAAATTCCAAGGCCCTTCTGTGCACTTGCATATAAAAGGCTGTTAGGAAATAGCCCAGAAAGCTGTCTCTTTACTTTACTGCAAGGTATCAGTGTGAGTTGGAGAGGAAAGAGATGATTTAGTGCTTTTGGGGAGGGGTGGGGGGAAGGAGAAAGAAAGAAGTTGATCACAAAAACTGGTGTCAAGCTAGGATCAGTAAGCTCCTTAAAGCAAGCAGCATGAAAAATGAATTACAAATTGGTGAACATCCAAACACACCTTCCTCTCATGAAAGCTGATCTCAGCTCCAAGGGATGCAGAAGGCATTTACAGTAGCACCCAGCATTCAGCACATCTCTGAGTGCTCAGACGGACCGGTGCCGAGCTCTGATGAAGTGTGTCGCCGGCAGAGTGTCCTCTGATATCCAGGAAAGACACAAAAACAAGGATTGTTTCAACTATGGATTGATGCCAGTGGTTTAAGTCATGCAGAGCTAATAGATCAGCTGCTGCCGCCCTGCTTACCCAAACACTCAGCTGAAGTTACAGTTTCTCACTTTATAGATATATATTTATATTTTTTAAGATAATTATCTTATCATGGGAGCCTGGGACTGTCATGCAACATTTACAAAAGCAGAAATGACATGGGATTTGAAAAATGATTTTAGCTACGCCTAAGGGAATAAGATACCATTTTTTTAAATCAAAAGGTCATTGTTTTCTCTGGCAAGTTAGCTCTACCTCTAGGGAGTTCATATCCTTCCGTGAGTCCCCTATCCCCCAAGAGTAGTTATGTCATTTTTATTTTACTGTGCAGTCAAGCTTGCTTATTGTCAACTTCCACTGAACACAATTTTTTACCTCTTAAATGGGATTTTCCAATCCAAATAGGTGGATTTTTTCCTCAATATTTTATGGGTAAAGAATAACATTTGTCCCCTCATTGCCCATTTTAAAAACATCACAGAAATAACCTTAAAACAAAGAAAAACTACACCAAAGCCCTTTATGCTGCACTGATTTTATAATTTGCATTTAGTGTATCTTCAGAATCTGTTCATACACAGAACCAGTAGTTAATGAAAAACTAATTTGTACTGAGTACCTCAGCCAACATATTGTATTGTTTGAAACAGGAGAAGTATTTTACAATTGACTATATAAAAATGTTTGATAGTTGATATTTAACAGGCATGTAAGCACATTCATACAAAGTTTTTAATTCAGTGCAGAGAATATATTTTCAAATTAATAGGATTTTCCATTAACTAAATTTTCTTAGAGTGGGCTTTATTAGGTTCCGAAAATCAGATTTTAATACAAGCCCTTAAAGGCAAATTACCTGACTAATCTCTGCAAGGTAATGGGGAAAGCATGTGATCCGCACACATATTATTTTCTTGAGATGCAGGAGGTAGGGAGGATACCTTGTGTATCTTTTTGGTGGGGGGTTCCAAATGCAAAGTCAGAAAGAGAGACCAAAGCGACATGTCTACTCTATGAGCTAAGGGTGTGATTCCAAGCTCCCGTAGACTTACTCACTTTCATTGAGCACTAAAAATATTAGTGTAGCCAGAGTATAATGGGCAATAGCAAGAGGCAGCACAGAGTAGCCATGCCAAGTACATGCCCATTGGGTTCGGATGAGTATGCAATTGACACAAGTAGCCTGGACTGTTGCCCTCCATTGCCTATGCTACTCTAGCTACGCTATTATTTTTAGTCTGTCTATGTGAGCTGGAAATCACAGCCCTAGCTCAATTGGTTTAGCAATTTATTATTACTAGGGATGCTTTTAATTCAGTATTCAACAAGACACTTCCACTGCTCAGGGGAAATTGGTTCTAGTCTTACAATGACACACAGGATGTTCCTTTCATGCCAGTCTTCAGGAGATAGTAAATAAAATCCACAGACAAAGGCTAGTAAAACTTGGTTGCAATTAAGGACATTATCTTTGAAAGACCAACCAGTTAGTTTTCCTTATCCACAGTGTACAAAATCCCCACATAATCCGAATGTATTCATTACCATGTTTAGAATGGCAATCCAATGACTTTCAAATAACCAGAGCCTGAATGTCCTGTGTTTCAGGCCAGACCTTTCCTGACCCACTGCAGAAACCCTATTGATCATGCCTGTGAACACAGGCCTATGGCAGACAGAATTAAAGTAGATCAGGTTTGGATGTTATTTACTAGTGACTAATCAGATTTCTCTGACTTTCTCACTTCAGTCCCATCTCATCAAATTGACTTCTTGGAATCAGGTTACTTCTCGTCCTTTATCAATCTTAGCAAGTCTTTCAAATGACTTCTTAAACACAGGCCTTTTCTGGACCTGGACCAAAGCTTTCAATCAGAGTCTGAATTTTTGGTCCACAAAATGAGGTAATTGGTCAAAATTGCAGCTCAGTTCTGCCACCTCTTTCTGGTAAACTAGACAAGTGAGAAATGAATATTGAGAAAAGGTATTCAGTGCTGAACATCTAGAAATATATTTGATATTTCCAAACTGTCAGCATTTCCAACTGGCTTCTTTCATGATGAGTGTCAATAATTAGAATCTCCCTCCATGTCAGCCTCCAGATAAGCTACTCAAAGATGAGCTGTGCCCAAGATATTTGTGAACTTTATCTAACATCATTCTTTCCTGATCTAGAAGTCTCATACCTGATTTCCATTCCCCAATGTATTTTATTCCCTTGGGCAGTGCACATTTCAGCAGACCTACTCATCATGAAATATACTTTTTCTTTCAACTATAAAGGTCAAAGAAAATTTTCACATATTAAAGTGATATATCTTTTTTAATCAAACCTAATAAACCCATCCATTATTTACCTAAACATGTATCAAAACTGCCACTGGTTAACTCTTCATGTAAAGATAGGACCTTACGTTTTGTACATCTGGAATCCAACTTCTGCAGTTCCAACACAGATTAGACCTTACAGGATCTCTCTGTAAAGCAATACACTCAGCACAAGGTAGTATATGATATATAGGATAAGCCATCACTATTACGGACTGTGAGATTCACAGCAAGGTGCCAAAGAGCAAGATCCACGAAATCCCACAGCACAAAACAAAACATTAGAAGATTAAACTTGCTTCTCTTAACACAAAGCAACAGTATCAGAAATGTCACAGATCAAAAGTTAGTGACAGAAAGAAAGATGTGAGTGATGACACTATATAGTATTGAGTGATGCTGGATACTTACACGCCTGATACATTTAATGATGTAAGGCAGAAGTCAAAAGGTCATGTGCCTTCAACCAATGAAAAAGCAGAAGTATAGGTATATCAGCCCTCCCAATCCAAGCAGTGAAGTTATAAACCTTCCCTTTAAATTGCCCTGCCCACAACAATGTGGGTTCATCTGCATAACAACCTCTCCACAAAGCAGTGCTATTCTCCTCATATAACACCCCCAATCAGTGTCGTTTCACCAGTTCAAGCTCAATCCGCCTGGAAGAGCAATGCAGACTTGCGTGTACAAACACTCCTTGGTAAACCAGTGTGAGTCTCTCTCTGTATTAGCCTTTCATCAGAACACTGTAGATACACCTGTAAAACACCTTTCCCTAGGGTGACCAGACATCCCAATTTTATAGGTAGAGTCCCTATATTCGTAGCTTTGCCTTATATAGGTGCCTATTATATCCCATCTCTTGTCCCGATTTTCCACACTTGCTATCTGGTCGCTCTACCTCTCCCTATGCAGAAAATAATGGGGAAATGCCAGTTTGTTGGTAATTCTGTAGAGTTTTTGGTGAACGGATTAAAAGTAGTCACAGCTTTTGTGACTAGACTGCATCTCTGCAGTCAGAATCTTTCCCAGATAATCAGGTGATTTATTTCACAATTGCTATTTTAGAAATACGTACAATCTGAGGGAGAGGAACATTGGTCAGGCAGGTACCCAAATGGTGAAGCCTTTGTTTAGGACAAGAAAGGCTGTCTATAAACAGATATACACTGACATTCATTGTGGTTTGATTCTATTACAACAGGATTTCTACCTGGCTGGGACTTTGTAATGGTTTCGTTACTTGAAGATCAACCTGATATTAAGTTCTCTTCTTCGGACACTCTGGAAAGTGACCAACAAGACGACTTCATGCAGACACAAGAGGACTCAAGCTCCCCAGCTCAGCAAACTGTAAGTAAGACATGCAATCTCTTTTCTCCTTCCCAACAAGCACAAACCCAGATAGAGTGCATAACAGTTGGTGTACCAGGACTCAGATTTGTCCATCCAAAGAAATAACACAAGAATAAATCCGTAACAGAAGGTACCAAAATCACAGAAATGCTGAATTGGTGTACAGAAGCAAATGTTTAAATTATATTTCTGAAGTGTCAAAAGCTTAGACATGGTGCTGAATTTTAAACCCTATGGTAATCCTTCTACTGGATTCCCAGTACTCAAGAACAAAAAGAGGCAATTTACCTCCACTAGGAATCATAGTTATTTTACAACCAGTGGTGTTTAAAATAGTTTTTATATTGCTTCTTCACAGAACCACAGAAATTAGAGACAAAGGATTAACTCATCTTGTCCATCCCCTGCCAATGGAGGACATCACCAAGTGCTTCAGACTTGGTTGTGACTAATTCATAAACTGAATGAAATTCTCTGGCTCACTGCTCACATATTCAACCTGTCATCTTGCTACAAAAAGAATGCTGTAATGTTATAGCTGATGATCTTGGCATGTCTGCGTTCACCACCTGGTTTGGTACATTGCATCCAACTACAATGAAATAGCTAATGTCATGATTCCATCATGAAAGCTCCAAATGGTGGATTAACAGTATTGCTGTCCAAATAGCTTGGCACAACTGTATGATTTTATAATATTTCTTAGTGAAACAAAAATGGCCTACATACAGACATATTTTGCTTGGTTGTAGAAATGAAAAGGGAAGGGGAGTTACAAAACAATGATACAAATAAAATTGGTTTTCATTCAAGCATCAAGCCAAAAATGACCTGGAGTTGGATATGATTTTTGGATGGGTCCCTGACTGAACAGAATTTCTCTATGAAAACCAGATTAGCATGGACCACTGATGTTTAGATGCAAGAAATGCTCAGATTGGCATCACACATCAGGATACATAAGCTTCTGCTTAACATCTCAAAACAGTAGCTTATTGAACTAAATGAATACCCTTGATTGTCACAGCAGCAATGGATGTCTGTGTGACTAATCCATTAGAACCAGACACATATTTAGAAAAATTTAAAAATAGGACTCGACACACAGGTTCTTATGTAGATTAGTGACCATTGAAACATAGGTTTTTTATGACATGCTGCAAGTTCTTCAAGGTCCCTCTCTCTGCAGGGAACACTGTATTTTCATGCAGATTTTCCTGAAGTCCCTCCCTGAATATACTTCAGTAGCTCAGTGTTCCTAGTATATTGAAAGTACCAACTCTTGAAATTCAATGGTCTTTAACTGTATGCAAATTGTGCCTTACAGGATAATCCCAGTTTCAGTTGCCAGTCATATGATCCAAACAGCAGGACAGAAAGAAAGAGTTCAGAATCTTCTCACAGCCCAAACCCCTCTTCACCAGCTCCGGATCAAATCCATGGGAGATTTCCTGCCAACCAAGGAATTCACTCAAGGAAGTGCAAATTTAAAGTTTCTCCCAATGCTGAGAAATTCAGAAGGTATAGCTATGAGGAAGACACTGGAGGAAACTATGGCAAGTTCCTCAAGAGCAGCAGGAACCCCTTCCATCCTTATAAGAGGGAGTTCAGTGATGATGTCTTCCAAGAAACTCATCCATCCCTCACACTGGATAGTAATTCCTTCAAAAATGCAAGAAGTGTTGAGGCTTTTGAGGAGCTAACAGGATCTACAGGGACTGGAGAGTCAGAGTCCTTTTCCACACACATTCAGAACATTTCCACAGAATCAACATGGTGCAACAATCTCCAGTACAATCCCACAGGCCAAGATCACAGTTCCCAAGTCATGGTGAGTTACCACACTACAGAGGGCTATCATCAGGGCTCTGAACTACTTTTGGAAATAATTCCTGTTATCCACTTATGTAATACCAATTGTTGGCATTAACAGTACCAACAATTAGTTTTTCTAGGTTGCAGGATAGCGTTCAAAACAGACATCTGTACGACCATTGTTGCAGTTCCCCTTGCTACTCCCTTTCTTCAATTAAAATGAATTCTCAAAAAAGTCCATAGAAATGAATGATTTCCCTATAAACCCCATATGTGGACCTGAAATAGTCAACATTTTCCTGACAACACGTTTTGATGTCTATACTTGGCATCAATTAACGTTTTGGGGAGCAAAAAGGTTACAAAATCACCAGTCACAAACATAGGGGTATGAATGCTTGTGAATACACACAAACTTGTTAAAATTTTCTTTACCTCCTTCCTATAGTCCTATGCTAAGAAAAGGCATATTAGCTAACACATATTAATTATTTTTTAAACAACATTTATAAACTAGTTGTAGACAGGGTGTTTAGAAACGTGATTATTTGTCATGATCAACCGAGGGGTTTATCATATGGCTACTTATATTTTTGTGATCACCATGCAGTACTTAAGAAGAATTAAACAGATTAAAGGATAAAAGTACATTTGAAAATGTGTATCACCTAGAGAATCAGAGTCCAAACATCAGTTTGATTTTTCTGACTATGACAGAGTATTACAAAAGACTATCATCTTCTTGATGAATACAACAGTTTTGATATTTTGGTGGCACAGCATCTAAAACTAAAGTCCAACAAACAAAATTATTCTTCCTTGCTATTGTAATATGTCTAAAGTCATCAGAAATTAAAATCAGTCACTTGTATTTGGGAAAAGTGGTAAAGTCCACATTTCATACATTTTAACTAAGAGTCAGGACGACCCAACTCTCTGGTGGCTTCCATTTAGTTGGCATGCTAACATGGAAAATTGTACTGTTATATAGCATTTAGAATACATGTTCACAAATTGTAATGTTTAATTTCAATACTATAGGCAGTAATAAATAGGCTTCGGGACAATCTAAAATCATATTACTAGAAACAGCTTTGGGCCGTTTATATTTTATGAATGTTTTACTTGTTTTGAAATTAATAAAAGAGTAAATATTAGGAAAAGTATAACGTCCATAAGCTCATTTAAATTGCAACTCTTTGAAATCTGTTATTTCAATTAGGAGCAAGTTTCCTATCTACATGTCTTCCATTGTTCATCAGAAAAAGAAAGTTTTAAGGCAGAACCCTGAAGACAATAAACCAGATTCATAGGCATACTATGTCTGACTTAACTGAATATGATGATGAAATGAAACATGCACATGACCTTTTAATATTGACTTTTGATTGTTTTTAATTTGCAGTTGTCTCTTGTAAATTTGAAAATTACATTTCCATACTTGTTCACAATCTGGCCATTTAAAAGACATTAATCTAACGGATTTAAAATAAGATATTTGGAATACCAAGGTTACACCTGCCATCTTGCAACAGTTGGTAGGAAGCTCAAATCGGTGGCCTAACCAAGTTGCTAAGATTACTTAAAGAATGCCAGTTCTGTGGTTATTAGAGATTATCCCATTTACGCATATATTGTGTGTTTAAACTACTGATCAAATCTGTCTATCAATCATTATAACATAACTGCGTCATTGAAAGGAAAATGGAGGCTGAGTGCCTTTTTCTGAGGTAATCTCCCTATGTGCATTGCCTGCTTTCTGTTCAGTCTTTACTAGTACTGGTTATCTGTGGTTACTGCTAGGAGGGTAACTAAGGACTTTGAATATTCTTACCATTTCAGCATCTGTGAAGCAAGTATGAAGGACTCTGGCTGTATAGTGTGTGGAATCCTAGACAGATAGATGTGTAGCAGGGGAGAGGTCTAAGGAGCTGAAACCTCACAGACGCACCTATCTTTATGGGCAGTTTTAGAGATGGCTCATCTTCTGGATTTTCTATAACAATCAAGCTAGCTGATTCAGTCGGTCTAATTTTATTTCTTCTGCAATCTGCTTCTCCACATATTTTGATTCCCAAGTCTCTCTCCAGCTTTCTGCATACCTTCTATTGACAATCACTGGGGGGACTGGCCAAGTGAGAGAGAGGCACAAAAAGCTAAGGAGTGAGGGTTATTCTAGTTTGTGGAGAAAAAAGGACAAATAGAAATGATCATTTTCTGGATTTTTCATATTTGTGTTAGAGGATTTTAACTACAATCCCTTTTTTTCTAAATAGTAACTGTACAATAAATAAGAGGATGTTTCTTCTAACAGCTCTAGCAGATGAAACATATTACTGTTAATACTTCTTTTTTGAGTAAAATAAGTCCAAGAAGGGCAGAGAAAACATCCAAAGACAAACTGGAGACAGTAAATGAAAAGCTTAATTTGTTTAAATTTCTGTTTGTTTTGTTTTTTTTTTTGTTTGTTTTTTGTTTTGTTTTGTTTTTTGGTAATAACACCTTATTTGAATATATTTCAGCAGGATTCAGAGGTCAAGCTTAAGACACCTTCATTGGAAGGGCAGACCAGTCTCTATTGTTACCAGCCTCCAGTGCAGCAGATGTATTGTCCATCACATCCATTTCACCAGGTATGTGCAATATATGGACAACTGAATTAACCGAATGTCCTACAGTATACTGGTATGGTAACCATGACTGTCATACACAACAACTGGGTGACTAGTTCAACTAATTCTGCACTTGCTAGGAAGTTCCTACATGAATAGTCTCATGTGGTTTATGAAAAAGCTACCAAGGAGAAATAGAGATAAATGATTTTTAAAACATGGTTACAGTCAGAAAATTTAATCTATACAGATGTAATCATGGTATTGCTTATTTATTCTCTTACGACAAAGTCTAAAGAAAACAGATTCTGTTAACAAGGTAAACGATTCTACATTTCTTACTACCAGCTCCACCTGAATCTGGAAACCCACTGTATTGACTCTTGCAACAAAAATAAAATATATTTAATGTACCTTCAAACAAAAACACACACAGAAAAATATTTTTAAAATCTATTTAGTCTACACAGCTTTAATCAGCCAAGTGCTGCTGTAGCTACAAATCACATTATCTGGACTTGACTGCCATAAACCATTTATTTTGCAGCTGTCTGGCTATGATACCATCTCAAGTAAAATATTCTGCAGTCAAAACTTACCTGACAATTGTGTTGATGATACATGAGACAGAATAGTAAACAGTTTGTTTCTCCATTAAGTAGCTATATTATATTATAATATATATAATATAGTTACCAAAAACTTAACCATTACAAAGCCAAGGAATTTAGAGATAGTTACATTTTCAAATATTTGTGTTTTTGTAAGTATGGAGAAATCACACCTGAATTTGACACTGCTCCCTTTGCAGTCCCAGTCTCCCATTTTTCCTCATCCCTCATTTTATAGCTACTTTGTAAAGATATGTTACTTTTGGATCAAGAGCTTTCTTTCAAAGGACCTTAAGAAGCCAGAGTATATGACTTACATTTTGAAGAACTCCTATGCTTCTTCATCTTGCAGTTGGAGTATGAAAAATGCAACTCACCGAATACTGATTTATAATTGGTTTAATGTCTTCATTGCATGGTAGCCTTCTGTCTTATGGCTCTGGGATCACTGATTGACATATCGTGTCATTGGGCTCAGTCCTGCAAGGTGCTGAGCACACTCTACCCCTTCAGGAATGGGCCCTTACGGAAGAACAAGAAGTGATTTGTCTTTGGTATGCTAATCAGAAATTTGTAAAGTCGGTTTTATCTTTGGAGGGTGAATGATCGGTGCTTAATTTGTAATGAAAAAGTGCCAGGGCTCATGCAATTATGTACCAGGGCTCAAGCAATTTTTTACATTCATAATTTATGCAGCAAACCCAGAAGTGCCAGGGCTATGAACTGCCAAGCCTAGAGGTGCCTGGCTCAGTCATGGCAAAACCTGGCACAAATTAAGCACTGTGAATGAACATAAAGAAGGGCATAGTCAACACAACCATTGTATAATAGGAAATTTACAGTCACTGATAAAATTGTTTGTTATGGATGAATATCTGAGTTTCTCAAGGCATCATTAAGGGGACAGAATTACAGTAATTTGGGTATTTTAACGGTCAATGTCCACACTCCAAATTAGAAAGACAAGGTGGATGAGGTAATATATTTTATTGGACCAACTTCTGTTACCTCACACAACTTGTCCCTCTAATATCCTGAGATTAACATGGCTACAACACCACTGCATGCACACTTTCAAACATCAGGTTTCTTGTAAGAGTAATCTGAATTCCCTGGCGTTTCAATGAGTGTTTCTCTGGTAAATACACATTCTTTTAAGGATTTTTCCCTTACTGAAATCCACTTTTAGTCATAAAGTTTGTGCCTCGGAATTTTCTTAGCTTTGTAAAAATAGTCTTAACATGGAACTGGGGTGTGAAAGGAAATTGGTGGGGAGAGGAGAGCCCCCTGTCTGACAACTTCCTGAGGTCTACAGAAAGGAAGCCTCACTAATGTAGTGTATGCTGCCTAAGAGTTGCAGAAGGGGAGCCCATCTCCTGCAGATTTTAGGAGGTGCAAAGGAGTAGAACACCACTTGAGTAAGTGCACAAATTCTTGGAGAACCTTACAAGGTTCTTTGAGGGTCTTCTGAACTTTTAGCCACTGTGAGACTTCACACTCTGAACACGCAGAGCATGTCTTGGGAGGCTCATGAACCCTTGACATAGGCATTAGAAAGCTCGTGGCCCACTGACCCCTATAAGCCTTAGCATGCTCTTTGGGAGCTTCCCACACCTCCACAAAAACATAAGAGGGGCTATGGGTGCCCCCACCCCAGCCACATCCCCATAACCCTTGAGAAGTTCACCAGTGTATCAGCACCCCTGGCCTTGAGCCTTTGTAGGCTCCTTGGGAAGGAACAAAACTGTTAAGGTGTGGTGGGAGGTGATCAGGAATGGCATGTAGTGAGAGTCCTAAGACTCAGGTGGGAGGAAGGTTTAGTGAGTCTCCTGAGGTACACAGGCTTGCAGAGAGCAAATCTATAAAACCAAGTGTCCCTATTACTATTACCTCCCTCCATTATGTTCTGCACCTATTGCCCTTATGTTCTGCGCCATTATTTTCTGCACCATCACCCTTTGTAGTTAATTAGATTATAACTTCTTCAGGACAGAATCATAGAAGATTAGGATTGGAAGGGACCTCATCTAGTCCAGCCCTCTGCTCAAATGCAAATACTGTGCATTTATACAACACCCTGCATAACGGAGCTCCAGTTCCGGGTGGGGTCTCTGGACACTATCAAAATTCTATTAATTAACAACATGGAGTCTTCTCTCCTGCAGATCACTGGGGGTCCACAGGATTGCAGGGCAACGCCCATCATATCTTTTCTCCACCCCACCACTAGACTTGCTCTCTACAGCCCCTAGTTCCCATACCATGCAGACATCCTATGGTCTGCAGGAGCTGAATGCCCTTTCATGCCTAGGGTAGCCACCTAAAAATGCCAAGGTCAGGGCAGGCTGTAAAAGGAGAGCAGATTCTCCCAGCACTGGCGGGTAACACTGAAGTCAGACTTCCCAACCAGCCACAAACAGTGCTTCTGTTTCTGCACACTGGTTATCAAGAAGCCAAAATAAAAATATACACAGCCCCCTTTACTGCATTTCAGTCTCTGGCTCCCAACCAGCCACTAGGTCCAATAAAGGGACCAGTTATTTAAAACTCTATGGTCTTTACCAAAAAGGTTTCTCCTGACCCCCAAAGAGTCAGCCACAGTACCAGATCAATATAAGTTTAGATCTTATCCAAAATACCACACTACCAGCCAAGCATTTAATAAATAAAACTAAAGGTTTATTATAAAAAGACGCAAACTATAAGAGAAATGTTAAATAATTAAAGCAATCAGACACATACAGTTGATTTGAAAGTCCATATATATAAGGTTTCTAGTAGAATTGTGGAGTTTGCAAGCTTGTATAGTCCCTCTGGTATATATCCAGTACCTGGATAGGTCTCAATCCTTTGTTTCACAGCTTCAGTTCAGTTATAGCTGAGCTGATCCAGAGGTAGGTTGTGAATACTGAAGACTGAAAACAAAATGGATGTCCGGCAGCTGCATTTTATGACCTTTGTCAGGCTGCTTGTGGAATTTTACAGGAATAAGATGGAGTCCAAAGTCACATGAGTAAGTCCTGATGACTCATCCCTGGCTTCTCCCCTTGGGCCTATTGTACCTGTGAATTTCCTTAATGGGCCATTAAGCAGGCTAGTGTTTCAGCCATCCTGTCTGGGGTTTCGCCCAGACACAGCACAATTTGAAATACAGATACATCAAACATATCCATAATTTCCATTACACACATAACACATGAACATAAACATCATCATCTTACTTAGCACATTACAGCCTTTCTAACAGTACCCAACACGGCATAGCTCACATGAATTATTATGATTTTGAGATACTGATGTTAAATAACATGATAAATGCCCCGCCCCCCCCAATCTAGTCAGCGTGACAACTTCCAACAGACCTTAGGAAGTGTGCAGGAGCTATATATATATATATATATATATATATATACAGGGAGGATATGAGAGAACAAAAAAAGCCTTGGGACAGATGACAGAGAGAACAGGGGGTTTTCCTTCCACCCTGGCTATGTACAAGAAACCTGACTAGGGAACAATCTCACTCCCTGGCATGCTGCTCTATCGCAAATCTCTCATTGGAGCTACTAATTAGCCAAAATTAACTTCTCAATTCCCAACAAGCTATGTAGATATTACAATTTTAAATGTTAACAACTTCTTAAATAATTTTCTCTTTGGTTCTCAGCACTAGAAGAGTCCAGTGAACCATAATTTCTCTATGTGACTTCTTTTTTAAGCTATAAAAGTGCCAAAAATGCATTAAATTTTTAATTCTCACCAACAGCTCTTTTTTAGTTTAATAATGCATTAAACCTTTGCTTGATTAACCTCAAATTTAGTAGAAAAATTACACCATCCATTGGTAGTCCTAATCTACCAATGTTGAAACAAACATTCTTTTTTGTGGATTTGAGAGGAGTAGGTCCAAAACCAGATTTATAATGAAAGCAACTATGAAACAGCTATCTGGACAGTAACATCAGATTTAAATTTGCTGCCATGGCACCATGCATGCTTCCACGTAATCTAAACATACAGTCATACACTTCAGGTCACTTTAGCAGAAATACCATTTTGGCTGCTTATTAATCTGCTCATTCTTTTCATTGTCTTTATTTCTAAGAGAACAGATACCCCATCCCTTTCCACTACATGTTGACATTATCTGGATTTAAAAAAAATCCTTCAGTGTAACCTCTGAAACACAGAAGGGAATAGCTGAGCAAGACAAAAAGGGAGTAGCTGGGCAAGACATAACAAGCACTAAATGAAAGGAAGTCTCCATCCACCTGTAGGCTGGCACTGTGACAGACCTCTTACATGTAGCAGGTTACTATTACAATGCTCAGCGTTTGCCCTTTTTATTTTAATATGATGAAGGTAATGGCAATATATGCTAGTGCCCAGAGAAAAAAATGACAGGCATGAGCCGCCTAGGCTGCAATAGGTAGAATTATCATCTAGCACCAGACACTAAGATGTGAATAATGCACATGATACAGAGCTTGGGAGAAATAGTATCGTATTGAAATGCTGTCAGTCTTCAGCAGAGCAGAACCACCAGCAAAGCTTTACACTGCAAACCTTAAATGGAGCAGAGCAATTTGGCTTACTAGAAAATGAAACACAAGTGAATAGGGCCGTTAGCCAGACAGAAGGCTATCCAAGTCATGCCTTGCATCTTAATAGAGAGGTCAGCTCCCTCATTAATTCTGCCAATGAGATAAAAATCTCTCCCCTACCCCTTTAATGGCCACAAGATAGACAATATGTCATAAGAAAACACCTTCTTATTGACCTGAAAGTAATAGCAGACATAAATCACTTACTGAAGTCACCCACATAAAACATGGATAACTTTCATACCAGTTATGCCATGTCATAACCAGTACAAGTCCATCATACTAGACCCTTCCCCAGCCTCCATTCCCTCAAAAAGAAGCAATGAAACCAATACAATAGAAATAATCTTTAAAATACCCAGTTCTTGCATTAGGAAATAACATCATAGCCATTTCAGTCTCCTTTCTTTCCAAAGAGCAATAACATCAAAATTACTATATAAAAACCCAGTTCTATACCGTAGTAACAACTTTGAATACAGGAGGACAAATGAGAGAGCTCTTGGAGATGCAATTTATGGTAGTTCTGAGGGCTGCAGTTTTGTCCCATATTTATGTTACTGGAGCGGAACATAGAAAATTGGAGAAGTTCTTCATGTCCTGTTTCTTTCACTCTTGTTTATCACTGTAGCAAACAAGTTACCATTTTCAATATGTTTGTCTATATGGTTCTGGTGTGACTGCACCTGGAATACTGAACTCAGTTCTGGGCAGTTCAGTACTAAAAAGATACTGGCAAACAGGAGGAAAGACAGAGCAATGCAACTAAAGTTACTAGGAGACTGGAGGAATTAAACCATAAAAAGCATAGCTTGAGGGGACAAGATACCTATTAACAAATATTTCAAGTATGTAAACAAGGAGCAGTAGAAAGTATTGGTCCAATGAGATATTAATTAGAAATGATAGGGTAAAATTAAGAAAAGAGAAATGCAAGCTAAATATTAAGAAAACTTTCCTGACAGTGAGGTCTGTTAAACAATCTCCCAAGGCAAGCAGTTAAAACCACATTGCATGGCACTTTTGAAAGTAGACAGGATAAAACAGTAAAAAGTGTGCAATTGAGATACTTCTGCATTAATTGGGAAATAGACTAAATGGGACTTCTGAACGGTAATTTTGTTTCCCCATCTTCAATTTGCATGATTCTGTTACAGTGATATCATCACAATGGGACAGCCATTGATTCAATTATTTACAATATTTGGATTGGCACAGAGTTCAGAGTCTCAAAAATAAGATCATTTTCTTGCTCTTAGGCTGTTAGAAGCTAAGTAGAATGCATTGCCTAATGTTTCTCTCAGGCCAGTGGAAGACGATACCTTGCTTATTTTAGGATTTGTTTTTTGTGTGTACTCTGACACCACTCACCCTTTAGAAGTTTCATCATCATGTCTCAAGTCAGCAAGCAACGAAGGCTTTGTTGTGCTTGCTCCTATGATGCAGAATGAATATGTGCCATTGGGTTTCTGTCTTAGTTTAACTTGTCTCCATTTTTTAAAAAGTCTAAATGCTCCTTTTTGTCTCCTAATTGTTCTTAGCTTTAATCTTATTTTAGAGGTTTAGTCTTTCAGGGTGTACTTTACTATTTTGGTTTTTATATCTAGTAATTACTGCATTGTTTTGTCTCTGTAGTGCCATGTTGAAGTGATAGAGGGTATCCTAAAAAATATAACGTTTATTACTACTATTAATAAAGACAATTCCTAGCCGTTTCTTGCCTCTTTTGCTTTTAAATCAATTAAACTTCTCTTTTATCATGTTGTCAGTATTCTTCAGGAGGCAGCTATCCTGTGACCTATATTACCTCATCACACTATCCTTACCAGAGAATCGCTCCTCAAGGGAGTCAAGAATCTCAGCAGCCTCTCTTTCCTAAACCCATCTACTCCTACAGGTAACAATCTGTTTGTTTTTTCCAAGTCTGAAAGTTAGGGGAACCACCCTCTTTAGACACAGCCTGTCCCCAAGACAGAATTTGCAACAAAGTGTTTGCTCCCATTTGCTTGAAACCTATGAATCATAAGATGTCCTAGATTCTGGAGCATAGCAGGAAAGTCACATGGAAAGGCGTTCACAAACACTTTGCACAATTTTGAGTACCTAAATAAACAACTGCATTGCATGTGCACATGCATGCATGCTCTTGTTTTTATATATAAAATATGTATTATAACATTATATACAAAATCTAGATGTTTGCTATCTCATGGATATGGGGCTCCTTGAGGTCTTTTCCAGGGTATGAAATAATGCTAATTCTTTTCTGAATGTGGGGAGTCTATTAATGGGAAAGACAGGAAATATGTCACACACGCGCACACACACACACTGAGATTCTTTAGAAACACAGGAAACAGCTGGCAAGCAATGTTTTCCATGAAATTAGACAGTATTTTCCTTGTACAACAGGGGCTTTTTTCACTCTTCTGCCATCTGATTTTTCAGTGAAACTGAACTCTAGGACACTAGTGCTGCCTCCACCATCTTCTCAGTCCCCAATGTCCTGGAACACATGAGTCAGGGACTTCAAATCAAATCTAGCTGTCCTGCACGCATGAGGTCTTCTAATGGCTTTATAAACCGAATCAGGGTTTTACACTGCAGCTTGCCTCCATAGTGTCTGCATGCTATCCACATAAAATCAATGGTAATAGCAAAGGGAACTCTTCTCCAGAGGATAGTTTGCCAGAGTAAACTACTGTAAGTTAACCTCAAGTTTCAGACCTCTGTCATTTTGACATTCCCCTTGAGGTCTTTAGCAGCCTATGCATTTGAGCTCAGTATTAGAAAATACATGCAGTGGCAAGACCCTCCCAACTAAGTTTAAAAACCTTGGATCTGATCCTACACTCCATTACACCAGTTTTACACTGATGTAACTCAATTGAAGTCAGAACTTTTTATGTATAGGGCAACAGTCACCTCTGTAATCCTTACACAACGTAAACAGCCTCATTTGGCATTTAGGAATCATCAGAATCTTATTACAGGGAAGATCAAACGAAGGAGTTGCATAGACTATAAAGTTCTCTTCTTTTTTTTTTTTTTTTAATTTTATTACTGAGATGCCAAATAAAAGAGGCTAAAATGTGAACCTACCAGTAAAGGCCATTTTCTTTTTTGTTCCCAAAGCATTCTGATCTTCATGGCGCTCAAAAACAGTAAAACAGGGAGCCTCCCTGTCAGTGAGATTTACAATTTCATGACGGAACACTTTCCTTACTTTAAGGTGAGCTCTTCATTTTAAAAATTGCCTTCTATACCTTTCATGGGGCTCTACCTGTCAGCACAGGGGATAAGAGACTGTAATGGATAGTTTGCTTGTTAGAATATAACAGCAATATCTAACCAGTCTCGGTGTACTTCTCCTAGCCCACTGGTTTTCAACTTGGAGGTGAGGGAGAAGGAGTAAACACACAGAAGTTACCAGGGGGCTGCAAGCAGCACAGAGTAGGGACACTTTCAAGACAACTGCATCTTGAAGGCCACCATAGATCCTGTTTAGTGAGCCCAGTAGGAGGCAGCAGCTGTCACTTCAGTGGGCTTGGGGAGGGGGCTTTGCTCAAGTTTGGGTCAGGCAGGCAGCTGGCCAGCCTTGAGGCACCTGTGCATGTGCACTGCAGGGGACTAGATTTGGTGTGGAGGAGGAGGAGGGTGTTTCTTTGTAGGCTGTAGCTTTATGCTGGTGGAGAACAGCAGCGTGAAGGAGGCAGAGCCTCCTGGCAGCTGCAAAATGGTCTTGCCAGGCTGAGAAGCAGACAAGGAGAGGCATCTTTGCACCTGGTAACCACTCCTGACAGGTGTATGCATGAGGGAAAGGGGGAGAATGAACTGAGTGCCCCTGCCTCCCTATCTTCTTCAGCCACTCAGCACCCACCCATCCTCCTGTGTCTCCCCTCCCCCCCGCAGACACCCACCACCCCCTACACTTTCCCAGACAAGCCAACCTCCACCTCCCACTCCTCTTATTATTCCCAGTTTAGATGCTGGGCTATCCCTCTCTTGTTTTCTACCGTAGGTGGGAGGGAGTCATGGGACATGAATCTCCAAAGAGGGATACAGCAAAAAAAAAAAAAAAAAAAGTTTTGGAACATCTGTCCTCGTCCATAAATCCAGTGTGTGCTCAACACACTATCTTAAGCCTATGCAGAAGGGATGAGTATTGTATAGAGAAATACTGGGCACATGCAGATATTGAGAACCCAGCTCCATCTCCAACCCTGGACCTGAACAGATGGCAACAGCTCAGCTCCTCACCTATGGGCCCTCATTTTAAACATCCCCATTCCTACTCAGCCCTCAACTGCAGGCAGAAGGGAATTGGTATTGTGAACCCTCCCCAGACTCTCCAGGCTCCTCTGGAATCTATTTATACTCTGTTCAGAAGGCTGTCAGTCTTGGGGATTTTTATCACTTACACTGAATGCAAAGAAAGTACAGTACATGTTGAATGGTGCTGAGCTCAAAACCATACCTTAGTTGGGGGGGGGGGGAAGGATACAGGATTTAAATCAGGTGCTGTTGGAATTTAAAATCCATGATGTAAGAGAAAGATTTCCTGTATATGTAACGCAGGTGAAGGAGGATTAGTCAGCATGTGACCCAGGAGAAGGAGGATTACAGTTAAATTTAAACAAAGGCTATAATTGAATCCTAGATTGCAGTTCAGCATAGGCCTTTACTCTTTCTGATGCCTCAAAAACCCAATAAGAATCCAGATCAAGTGGCTTATAAAGGACAAAAAAGCCCCAAGATGGAATCAGAGCAACAAGACTGTCACATTTCCTATTGGGAATAAATATGCAGTAATTCTAATAAGTTTACAAACAATTACAGAAAGGGAATTTAAATGTAACTACTACATGGCATAAGAAAAAAACACTGATAAAATTTGGATATTTGCAGTGAGGGTGGATGATGCCTTCAGAGCCTGAGAAGGTGGCACAAAGCCACCAACAGAAGGATGGCATGGAATAGAGATCATAAAGGAAAAAGAGGACGAATTCTCTATAATCCAATGTTTCCCCTCTTCCACAAGACCCCTTTTTAGATCAACCTGTGCTCTAGAATGTGGCTTCCTCTGTAGTGAACCAGTGTTAGACATCTTGCCCTTAGGCAACAATAGAGTAAGAGAAACACAGAACTCACTGATCCTCATCCATGAAGTATGTCACCATCACAGCATTAGTCCAGAGCAATAGTAACAAAAGATAAGACCCTCAATCCCCATCAGCATCTTTATAATACAGTATTATAGTGCAACAGGCACTGTTATTTCATACAGTTACATCACAAGGGACTCAGATATCTGGCCAAAAATACACATGAAATTAAACATGTTAGTGACCTTGAAAAGTTTTGGGTTTTTTTCCCCCTCAAGGCAAATCACAAGGAATCTAAAAGTTAGACAAAATATGCTGCTCCAAATCAAGGAGTAATCCAGAGCCTTGAATTTGTTCTCTAATAAAATGACCATCGCCTTCCCCTTATTTTTAACATCAGGCACATGAACTATTCTCCACTTCTTGGAATTAATATTGTGATAAACTATGATGCCTCTTGGCACAATGCACAAAGTACGTGATCTAAAGCTAAGTATCACATCTTTATTTGAGGACTATACTATTTTCTCGAAAAATAAATTCATTGCATATTTCAAATAAAGTAAGTTTATTAAAAATACCAAAACCCTACATTTTATAAACACAACAATAAACACACATTTATTCATTCATTCGACGGTTACTGAAGTTACACTGCTTCATGCTTCACATCATACCCAATTACTAAAAGAAGCTGCTCCAGACCCACTGCTGCTATTGCTAACATAAATACATAGAATCCTTAGGTGGGGGAAGAACCTAGCTCCACTAAGTCCATCTTTCTGTTCCTGCCCCTTGAATGTGTTCCTGATATAGTGTAGAATGTCAATGAAACACCCATTCTTTCTTCAGACACACTATTCTGCATATATTCCATGACAGCCTTTGAACATCAATTCCTTACTCCAGTAACTGTCAGAGAGAAGGTGCCATTTCTGATACCTAAACGAAACTTTTCTCTCCCATTCATGACACTCCAAGATGCCAGCTCCCTGGAGTGTGAACAGTTCTTTTCTCATATCCTTTTGTCTGTTCCCTTACTTACATCACTAAAAACCACAATGAGAATCTGACTAGGTGGGTTTCTGCCCAAAGCTCATGCCCAAATAAAGTGGGTTTCTGCCCACAGGGGCCACAGAACTCTGGTTGTTTCACAATGAGAATGAGGTTCTTTTCCTCAGTTCAATCCAAGTATGCTATAAATAGAATGACACAAAGGGCATGCTGGGACAGTCATACATTTTGCAAGAAGAATCTTTTAACACATTAGTTAATTTTATAGTCAACTAATTCTGTAATTTCATCCCAAACACTTTTAAAATAAACACAGAAACTGAAAGAACTGTATCTTTTAGTTGTGGGCAATCAGCCCTACCTATATCTAATCTATAAAATGGCCAGAGTCAGCCACCATATGATAGGTTCCTGCCCTATAAAGTGCCTGCTCTTTTTGGAAGTCTTCATCAAGATCTCGATGGAGTAATTCCCTACATATGTTATCCTCAGAAGTCAGGCAAAAATAGTTTTGTTTTTGCTATCAGAAATCACTCAGTAGTTACCAGAACATAGAGCCAAGGGGTGGGGAAGCAATTACAGTTGGGAAGAAACTATATAGTACAAATGCATGAGATCTTGCTGGGAAACATTAGATGACACAAGCCCAGTCAAAGTAACTTCTACTCACGGCCACAGCAAATGCAATTTTTATGATGCAACAGTATCTTTTCTAGTTGAACAGAGCAATCCAACTCCTACGTCCTAAAAAACATCCACACAGCTAAAACAGAATTTCTCTTTGAAGTACCTCTCCCTTCTCTTGAGAGCCAGATTTAAAGAGAAGGGGTTTTGCAAGATCATAAAACTCTTTAATCTTCAAGAGGCGGTCAGGATCAATGGGTAACACAGTAGGGCTCTTTTACTCACTCACACTCACTCACATACACTTTTTTCCTTTCCAGTTATTAGTGTCTAACAAAACCCTTTATTGTTGTTCATTGGAGATAAAAACACTGCCAGCATTCTTAGAGGCTAGAAAAGTTTATGGTCCGATGGGATCATTACACAAGGTATTCTCCCTTTCTTAAATTCCACACTCCCTTCCACCATACTGTTCAAACTGAGACAGGAGTCAGTTAGTTACCAAGATTCAACTAGAACAGCAGTGTTGGTAATCAAAGCTCATTAATAGTGGATAAGAGAAGTATTAACTTACAAAAACAGTGACAAGGAGCTGATTCATCATTAACACATTGTTGGATCATTCTCAGACAACTGAACTGGGTAAAGGGTTGGGTTTTCCATGACAAACACATTTGAGATCTTGGATGTCAGAACTGATTCACCACCTGGCACCACTCTCCAGAACCAATCCCCTTACTACTACTACTTTTTTTTTTAATGTTCCTAAAACTATTTCAAAGCATGTGCCCCACCCTTTCTAAAAACCTCTGGGAAGCATATGCCACTCCCACTTTCTCTGCTGCTGAGCAGAAACACTAATAAGCATTAATAGGTAGGGACACGGCAGACATATAATCTCTAATTTATAGGACTAGAAATAATATCTTATATTCTGCTTTTTAAAAAGCTATATCATTCACTGCCAGGTATACATTGGACATAAGGGGAACATCTTTCTTGTTTATATTTGGAATCAATCTAAAGATCCCCTGCAAAGGTGAGCAAAATTGGGCTCCTGCTCTTTTTTGCTGCTTTATGATGGATAAAGACAGGTCAATTTTTCTGCTTGTTTTTTAACATTAGAATTAAAGTTTTCACTCACCCTGAAGACTCTGATGTCTGACAAATTAGTAAAATGGGGATGTCACATGAACCAAGTGAAAGCACAGCTATGAAGGGATTTTTTTGTCAGATTGGTTAATACACAGTTTTTCTCTTTTTGTTAACATCTATTTAACTTCTGTCACTAATCAATATTTTTGAAGAGAAGAAGCCCTTGTTAAAGATCCAACAACCTCACACCTGCAATTAAGGTGTGAAGGATACGAATACTCAGTTGTTCTCCAACAAAGCTAAGAAAAAACAGATTTTAGATTCCTGATACAAGCGGAATTTAAAAAACAAAACCAACACAAAACACCCTCTGCAATTTTTAGGCCTTCATTATGTATCCTGAAGAAAAAAATGGGCATGAGCTCAATTTTAAAAAATTCCTTTCCCGGTCATATTTACTCTAAGCAGATGTCACAAAACCCACCAAATAAGCAAGCTGGCTTTTTTTGTGAAAAATGTCCATGTTTGTGAGATTTGAGAACCTAGAGGGAATTTAATTTGTATCAACAAAAAGTTTGAAAAGAGGTTAAAATATTAAGGTAAAGAAAGATAATGTTTCTTACTTATAATCGTTCTCTGTCTCATAGATAAGTCTCTCAATTTATCCTGAGCAACTTATATGAAGCATATTCTGTACATGGATCAGCTAGGGCACATACACAAGTGTGCACATCTAGCATAGAAAGGTTTCATTTTGAAACTCTGATACTCAGATTAATTTTTTGGAGGAGGCAATGAAAAAAGTCATCCATAGTTGTTGCACAGAAAATTGCTTCATGTCCACTGGCATTAATTATAGTAATAATCTTCCTTTGTAACATGTGGAATGCAAAGCCTCTGTTTTCAACATCAGCATCTTGTTTCCTCTCTACAAATACAGAACTTTTAGAGAAAGGATTGTTTGAGCGGCTGTCTGACAGACATATGTGAAGCTGCAGATTCTTTACTTTTTATTAGTTCTATAGCAACAAAGGAAGACTGAGCAGTGGGGCTAAAGGCTGCATTTATCATCTTATAGCGGAGTTTCTAAGGTGGCGTTCCACCATTATGCTAGAGTGAGCATCTTTTTTAGATTATGCCACACAGGTAATGAGCTAACACAGATTCTGGCCCCTGTACCATAAATAAAGCAAATAGCATTGTACATGCAATACTTACCAAACTAAGAGTGGCAGATTGATTTTAGGAAGGTTTTGATGCTAATGGCCCATGCAACACTGCTTTAGAAAGCAGTAGTTGAATACTGATGCCTCACAGCTACATCACTCTGTTCCCTTGCTGGGTGAAGGAGGGAGGTGATTCAAGACCGCAGGAATAAGGATGCAGTGATTAATCCAAAATGTACAAAGTGGCTTAGAGAAGTCTGAGTGATGATTAATGGGTGAATTATATACACATTTAAAATAACTGTTGAATACAGGTATCCAACAAACAGAAACCAGTGCAATAATAAAACTAACACAAAGAAAAGCAAAACTTTTAGAGTAAAACGTAACAGTGCTAATTAGTTCCAACCACCATATTCCAGATCAACCACCAATGAAACACCACTCAGCAAAGTATGAGTCCCAGAGTTTTACAGTGTAAATAGGGAACAATGCCCCATAAAACACCACTTTTTCACAGTTAATATCAAGTAAAGGAAAAACAAAAACTGATTGCTGGGCTGACTAATAGTCTCCAATATGAAAGACTCTGGACCAGGAAAGGAAGATGGATCCACCTCTCTTTTCAAACTTCAGTTCTAAATAGACAGTGATAAAAAAAAAACACACCCCAATATGTGAAATTATACTGTAGGCAAAAGCAATGACAGAGAAATGTTTCTTCTTGTTTTCCAAAATCTAGCTTCTACAGTACGATTTTTTTCTTCTACTTTGAATCTTTGTGATTAAGTACAGAATTTTCCCTAAGGGCAAGGAGGGAATGTTTTTCATCTCATTGATCAGAGATTGCTTGAATAAAATTGGAGGGCAAGGGGGAGGACGGGGACTATTGAGGCAATTATATGTATTGTTCAAGCTAAGAACCTCCCAATTTCAACAACTGGCTTAAAAATAAAGGTTAAAAAAATGAGTCAGGCCTGGAAACTGTTTTGCCTCATTTGGAAGACTTCTGATTCAGCCTAATAGTTATACAATTTGCCAACACACAAAATTACACCCACAGTAACATGCTAAGTCCTACTTGATGTCTATTGTGACATTCAGGTGAAGTCCAAGTAGTGTATAGCCATTCGGCTATTGACTTGAATTTTTTCTAGATGTTTGGAAGTAGACTAAAGATTCACTTTCTTTATATAGTTAGTAAATTCTTCTTATGATTTTTGTGAACTCACTATTGAATGATCCAGTCGCCACTCCTGTGCAAAGGTTGCTAGTTAAAACTTGGTGACTGTGCCATAAATTTTCTTGCATCTTAAAATATGTTTTTCCAACACTACTAATCTCTGGTATATTGTCCTTGTAATCGAAAAGGCAGAAGCAACACAAATGTTATCAGCCAAATCTCTACCTAAACATAAATTTCAAAAACACTTGAAAAAATTAAACAAAATGAAAGGCCAACTTATTTGTCAGTGCCAGGTATTGCCATGTGTAAAGTCATAGGTTTATTCTGGTCTCAACCTTCTGATCTGGCCTGCAGCCTTTCTGCCTTGAGCTATAACTTGCAAATCTCATGAACAAGAGCTGGTCAGTTCTAGGACAGCAGACAAGACCAAAAACAAAAAACAAACAAAAAAAAAAACCTGAGGGTGCTGCAGGAAGTGATAATAGTGATTATGGGCCTTACTGAAAGCCCACTGAAGTCAGTGAAGGTCTTTTAATTGATTTCAATGGCCTTTGAAACATACCTCAACGTCTGACACTGTTCTCTGTGAATTAGTACTGAACCAGTGTCCCTCTATGATGTTAAGTGGCATTGGGCTTCTCTTGAATGAGTAAAGGATGTTGTGCTTAAAGGAACTATGGTCTTTTGGGTAAAACAGAGGTTTCATCTGACAACTTATCATCATTAAGGTGCTACAGTACTTTTCATCCATTGTAAAATCCTGAAAAGTTCATGTAACTATTCTTCATAAAAATTGGCTTGAAAATGGGAATGAGTAATCATGAGTTTCTACTCTTGAAAAGTTCCTATCAGGAAAACGATCCTGACAGTGAGTTCTACATAAGATCGTAAAACAAATTCTTAAGGGAAGTGGTGAAAGTATCATTGCTGGGATCTTTGCAAACTAAATTGGTCAAAGCATGCACAAATACTGGCTGGAAACAATCCTGTGAAGGCTCCTTTGGAAACCAATAGATCTGAACGAATGACCTTTTTCCAGCTCTAAGTTCTTTGGTCAACCTCTCTTTTAAACCACTGTGGGTTGGCAGCTCTTTACCTTCATTAACAATACAGAAAACTATCCTTTTAGCAAAGGATGACACAGCAGAGATACAGTTGGGAATCTTTATCTTCCAGTTCACTTCTTAGTTCAAATTTGTTTTTCTAGACAGCTCCAGATGGTTGGAAGAACTCTGTACGCCATAACTTATCTTTAAACAAATGCTTTGAGAAAGTTGAAAACAAGTCTGGTGGCTCTTCTCGGAAAGGCTGTTTATGGGCACTGAATCCAGCCAAAATTGATAAGATGCAGGAAGAGCTTCAGAAATGGAAGAGAAAAGATCCAGTTGCTGTGAGGAAGAGTATGGCAAAACCAGGTTAGTAGTATGCTAGTGCATTAGTTCTCCGTGATCCACAGATCCCTTCTTAGCAGCGGGTAGTATAAATATTTTGAGAATCAAGCAATAGGACAATGACTGGGGTGCTGGGAAGGGATATGATCCATATTCAAGGCCTCTTGTTTAGTAAATGGTTAGCAGCACAGAAACGTAGGAAAACCTTAGGGCTACAGTAAGAGTTGTTTTTGCTGAGACTTCCAAACATTCATAATGGTACAGATCAAGAGGCATCCTGGAACTTAAAGGTGTATTCCCTATTATTTCAGTGAAAGATAGGTCTCCCTTGCCATCTGTCTAAAAATTGATACAAAAAAGATTGAATTAAGCACCGAGGAATAAAATTGGGTTTATTTACCAGGCAACTATCCCATCTTTAAATAAAAACGGTACTTTACATAATACTTGAGATTCCTGGGTACGTGGGTATGGATTTCCACATTAGGCACCAGTTTCATTGCTGTTTTAAGGTTGGCATTTTCCTCACATGTTCATTTTCTGAGCAACACTAAATTTCTAATTGCAACCCAGGCAGATGACAAGCTTAGTGCTGGATAGGCATTAAAAGCACATCAAATTGTAATTTGATTTTGTTCTGTTTTTATCTTTTAGAAGAACTTGACACATTGATAGGAGATAAGGCTGAAAAACTAAGATCTTCAACCGTGTCCTGCAATCCAACTGGTGTTGCAAATTCATCAGTTTCCAGACAGATGTCCATCCAGACCCATTCTCTGTGTGAGGCATCCCTGTCGGCTAGCATCACACAGCCCTTACACACTATTCACACAACAGGACCTTTACATGCAAAGAACCCACTACCGAGTTTGCTTGGGGGGCACCAAACTCCATGTTATACTTCACCACAAGTTTTTCCTCAGATCTCACCTACCTTAATGCAACAATCACCTGGTATCCCGCAGAGCATCTTCCCTTCTCCAGATACTCAAAGTGAACTCAGAGCACAACCTAGCACCACCCAAGACTCACCCTTGCCAGCTCAGACTCCTCCCATACGTGGTATGAAGATGTTGACAGAGCACTCCACAGCCAGGACAATGCAGGACACACTCATGCAAGAAGGAGACATGAGCAATGATATTGATGCTCTTAACCCTTCCCTGATTGACTTTGATCTCCAAGGTAAGTGCCTGATATTCCACTAAATGTTTATTTGCTATTTGTACACTTATCAAATCAAGATCTAACCCTGGAAGAAATCTCCTTTTCCAGAGTACCTTCCACGTATGAAAAAGTCATGAGGAGACAAGTGACCATTAATCCTTTTTTGGGTTACTTGTCCTTCCCACAGCGGTAGAAGATCAGTACTTTAGAATCATTATCTCATGCAGTATGGAATTTAATATTATTTATAAAGAATATTTCCTAGAGAATACATAATTTAGAGCTTGTAAAACAGTTTACTCCCTGCAAAATCTGCTGCCACTAAATATTGTAATGCAATATGTCAAATATAGCCCTCCACTCATCACACATTTCTTAAATGAAAAGTACCCAGACATAATTATTAGACTAATGTTGGATATAATATCACATGAGAAGAAGAAAACATGTTTTATTGAGTGCTCAGTACATAATTGTTTGGTTGCATTCACCACAATCCTCTTCCAGATCTTTGCTCCAAAAAAAATGCAATTTACTCCCTATACAGAGCTGCACAGATGTTTAGGTGATCACTTAATTGACCTCCTGTATTTGGAAGTTCTCTGAAATAACTGTGTATTGCAGACATCAAAGTTCCTGTTCTTGGCCAAACAAATCTTCGTTTGACTAAACATGGTGCTCAAGGCCCTTCCACTGCAAAAATAATAATCAATGGAAGAGCCAAAGTTCAGTGAAAAACCTATGCATTAGAGGCCGTAGAGCTCCTGCTCACATCATGCCTCAGGATAAGTAGGGTTTGCCCATCTGCAGGGGACAAGAGACATACCAAACATCATCACAGAACTACAACAGAAACAGAGTACAGCAGTGGAAACTGAGGAGGCACAGTGCAGCCCTGTGGATCCAATAGGTTTGGGTGCACATAATTATCATGGCAGGACACTGGTGTAAAAAATATTGTTCCAGATCCATTGACAACAAGATGTAAGGCAATAGGGAACAATGGTATCAGGAGCTGCCAGACCATCTCCAAATGGCCAAAAAATAGTAGCACATACATTTCTGCATTAGTTACGGATGTCTAACTCAGTGGATTTTTAAATGCATCCTTCTGCACATTTCTAAATGCAAAAATCCAACATTCCATTTCTCTCTTGGCTCCTCACCCTTTCTAAATATTTTATTTTATGTGTGCTCATAGTTGCATTCCCTGCAGTCTGCACATTTGACACCCCAGCATCATGCCACCAAGCTCCAGGCCTGCTGTTGCACAGATTTTTCAGCCTTTCTATCTTAAATTACTTCCCTTTGTCTACTCTATGGTTTTTTGTTTTTTTTTAAGACAAAAATGATCTGGCTGCAGGTTTGGGGTTCACTATCTAGTAAGTAATAAATGAGACTTGTTAAGATGTCAAACATCTCACAAACTTAAGGCAAATTCTGTCTTCACTTACATGGGGTATATCAAACTTATTCTAGGAAAAGAGCTAAATTACATTTCACATTATGGTCCATAAACTATGGCTACAAATTTAGGGAGATACATTCCCCCATATCCACAGAAAGTTTCCGTTGCTAATCATGAAAGGTTTGCACAAAAAATGAGTGGAGAATACGGTACTCATGTAGTAGGTAAACTTTTAGTTAGTGCCACCTTTGCATTCTGCATCATACAGTGAGAAAATAGTGGTCCTGTACACTTTTCAGACATGAACCATTTCTGACTTTTGCTTATTTGGCCACTTCCACATTCAGTTACTTGATTTGACCACACAATTTGCAGTAACTCCACGTGCAGATTAAGCACACAATTGTGCACCAACATTATCTGAAAATCTGTTCAATTGCAGGCATGTCTATACTTTGAGCTGAGGGCATGATTCTCAGCTCAAGGAGACACACCCATGCTAGCTCCTCCTGTCAGTCATGAGGCTGCAACGGCACAGCTGCATTGCTGTAGCACTTCAGTGAAGATGCTACCAACGCCAACTGGAGGGCTTCTCTCGTCTGTGTAGGTAACCCAACTTCCTGTGAGGTGTTAGCTATATCAAGGGGAGAAGCCCTCCTATCAACATAGCACTCTCTACACCAGGAGTTCGGTCTGTATAACTGCATTGCTCAAGAGGGTAGTTTTCCACACCCCTGAGTGATGTAGTTATTGTGACACAAGCTGCTAGTGTAGACAGAGCTTTACTGCACTAGTTTGTTCAGAGCTAATTCCAGTACATCTCCTCAAAATAGAAATCACACCCCAAGATCAAAGCGTAGACATATTAAAGCATCATCATTGGTTGTAAGAATCGACATCCTGCTGAGATGAATGGGGGGCAGTTTGCCCCTTTCAAAGCTATTGCTTCTTTCAGTTGAAAACTCACCAGTTCACATTTTCAAAGGCATATTCACAACACTATGGGCTAGAATGTTTTTGTTTTAAATTAACATGAACTTGTCAGCTGATGATGTAAAACAGTTCTTGCTGTTTGTTTTATTGCACAAGTGCTTAGCACTGGACATGATGCACGTAGAGCTCGCTCACTAGTATATCTTACATAAAAGAAAGGAAGCCAAACATACATACATGAAAGCTGAAGATTATATCAGTGTGTTGGTTTTGTTTTTTCGTTATAGGAAATCTTTGGGAAGAACTGAAAGATGACAGCCTGGCTGTGGATCCCTTGGTTCTCATTTCAACATCCCCAATGTCCTCTCAGTGCTTCCCTTCTCACTGTCAGATGGATAGTAACAGCAGCAGCAATAACCTCACCACCCAAAATAGCACTACGCACAACAGCTTACCAGACCTACACCTCACTACTCTTTACTCAGCCTTTATGGAATTGGATACAGTGTCCACAGCCTATATGAATAATTCTGGATCCAAGCCTATAGCACTAGTGTGAATCACAAACCAACCCAGTTACAGTTATTTTTGTCCTAATGCAGTCTTAACAATCAGACTGTTTTATTTACTCTTAGCACCTTCAGGTAAAATAAATCAGAACTGTGTCTATCTGAATAAGAATGATTTTTTTTTCCAGAACTGGTCTGCAGGAAATTCAGGACTACTCTAATACTATTTGTAGCATATTTTTTTAAATATGAAAAAAATATGGCCCACTAATTTAAAGTCAAAGTGATGTTGACCAATATAGCCATTAATAACTTAATCATGGCATCCATCTTTTGTATCTTCATGAAACAAATGAGCACCTGAAGAAAAGAAACAACTGTCAAATAAGTCAAGGCATACAGAAATAAAACTTTCTCCATACACTTTTCTGAAATCAGTGGTGTTCACATCTTCTGCTGCAGACCACTACAGAAAATGCACATATTAAAAATATTTTCACAGCCTCCTCAAAAGAAAGTTTGGGGTTTGGATGAAAGAGACATATACTGCAAACTCTGCAAAAATTGAGAGGATTAGCCTCCTGACAAAATAAAATAAAAATAAAATGAAAGCTATAAATATACTTTACTGGGAAATTCCACATGTTTTACTGTATTTAAAAAGAGATCAAAACCTTATTTTAAAATAAAACCAGCAATTTAGTAGAATTCTTACTTGGCTAGAAAATTATTCATATTTAGTTCCCTATTTTTATCCAGATTGGCTGAGGAGGAGGAGTTATATACAACCTTTGAATCAAGATGTTGAAGAACATAAACACAGAGAACACACAGCCAACAATATTTTTGTGAAGAACCTATTTATTGGATACCTTCTATTAAAATAGGATTGAAATGGTTATTAAAAATATGATGTCAAGACCTTTTGAAAACATTTAAAATGCTACTTGCAAATAGTTAGACCTCTTTCTGGAAGAGGAAAGGAGAAAACAAAGCAGCAGAAAATACCATGGAATAATTTTTGTATACAGAGAAGGAGTCTGGATTTAATACCAAATCATAATCCTCTGTGGATGCTTTTTTCTGACAATGTCCATAGTAAGTGGAACCACCAATTAATTTAAAAGTATCTCCTTTGCCTTTGTCTCATGGAACAATTTGCTTATTTTCAAATAAGTGTTATTTAAATGTTGCATCTGGAGGCCTACTGCAGTGGTTTTCAACCTTTTTTCATTTGCGGACCCCTAAACATTTTCAAATGGCGGTGCAGACCCCTTTGGAAATCTTAGACATAGCCCACAGACCACCAGGGATCCACAGGCCACACACTGAAAACCACTGGTCTAGTGCAACAACACTGAGGCTGTGACTCTAAAGTCTTCCTAAAATTTTATGGCCCTATCAGGTAATTTGACTGACACACCCCTAACTCTGCCTCCTCACAAGCAGAGGGAGAACCACAGAACAGTTTGCCAAGCTGCCCAATACACAAGGCAAAATGGGGAGTGCTAGGTAAATGAAAGAGTTGGCAGGATGCCTTCTTGATCATCCAAACAATGACAGGAGATAAACTGCAGGGTTAATGTCTCCTTTGTCAATGGACAGCAGAAACAGGGCGTGGGAGGCAAGAGAAACTGTTACATCAAAAGGAGCTGCAGAAAGGTACAGAATAAATTGTGGTGCAATGTCTTGACATTGTATTGCGATGACTACACCATGAGATTTCATCAATGTGAAGACAGGGCACCTTCAATGCAACAAGCCTAACCTCATCAACGAATATTACTTGTCTAACAGAGCTTCTTTATATCTTACTTGAAATACATTATGCTAAATGGCAATGGCTCTAAGCACAGAATTATGATATGCTGTTTATACTCTAGAAGAGCTATGCTGCAGCACTTGTGCATTCCATTCAACAGTTTGTTTACTGAACTAACAGAGTAAACTTAAATTTGGAGAGGTGGGGGGGGACGGGCAGGAGTTACAACCTATACTAAAAGCTGCTGGAATGTTACCCTATTTGTGCTGAAAGTAATTTCTGCTTAGAGGGGCACTTGCCAAATACTTTAGGTTCAAAATTTGACCCATTTAATTCTGGAGCTCTCAGATTTCTAAATTAAGTCTCCAATCCCACAAACATTTAAGCATATGTGTAACTTTACTAATGCAAGTAGTCCTGTGACATCAATGGGACTACTCAAAGTTATACACATGCTTATGAATTTGCAGGATTAAGGCCTAGAATTTTTGGGACTTCAATTAATCTGCCCTATCAGTCTCCCCTTCTGGGGTTAAAATAGGCAGAAATGTAATTTGGGTAAGAAAATTACTCAGTAATGAAAATGCCAAATCCAAATATTTAAAGGTTATACGTTATTCTAAATATCCATTTGAAAACATACATTATTATATCCATCCATTTAAAAACACACACACTCGATTGTGATACTCTTGTGTGCCTTTTGTAGGTTCTACAGTTGTGTTTACTAACACAATTCCTCAGGTTTTGCTAACATCACTGATAATATTGGCAGAAAAACAAGTAATTGTCATGAAACACTGAGCAGGCCAGGGACAGAAACCCATATTTGTCTAAATTAAAAGGTTAAGTGTTATAGAGAAAAACATTTTATTTTCAAACTCCTGACAGATTTAGAAACCATGAAAAATTTAAAAATTATTCATTCACTTTCTTAGTTTACAATATTAATAAAGAAAGCACCATATACTGAACAATTAAGTATGAATTCAATTTTTAAATACCTGTTTAATTTCCTGATTCCTGGCTACTGGCAATTTATAGCTAGAAGTTTTGCTGAGTGCAACTGAGCAAATACACATGCAACTATTCCATTTATCTTTTGAGGCCAAGAGATCATGCAGACTTGATTACATTTTGAGAACAAAAACAATGGCTCAGTAAAGGGCATAATTAAAAAAAGTTTATTTAGTAAATGTTACTTTTCAGTGTTAAATTTTAAATAAGATCTTACATATTCACAGAATAAAAATTTACTTCAATGGGACATTGCAGAACTGCAAAACACTCTGGAAGTAATACCATAAACCCTGACCCTGCAAAGCATTTCATCGCCATGCATTAACTTAGAGCAAGTGAATAAATCACATGTTTAAGAGCCTTTCAGAATGAAGGCTAAGCATCTGAGGGTCCAACTTTGTACACTCACTAGTTGGTGTAGGCTGAGATTTTCAAAAGGGCCTAAGGGAGTTCGATGCACAACTCCCACTAACTTTCAATAAGAGTTGGATGCCTAATTCCTTTAGGCCCCTTTGAAAATTCCAGCAGTAGTGTTCTCTTCTTCACTTGAGGTCAATGGGATTATGGCCAGCAAAAAGAACTACTACTCAAGTGTTCCGCAGGATCAGGCCCTACAAAACTAACAATCCTGCCAATATTTTACAGTTTACAGAGGGTTTTTTTCAATATAACGTATAATAAAGTAACAAAAAGAACCAAAACCAGAACTACTAAAAGTATAGCACTGTCATTCTGCATAGGAACAAGACAAAATTGTAAAAGAAATCTATTTGTGATGAAAAAATATGAATTATCTTTTTAAAAAAAATTGATTTATGAATTAAGAGCAACGGTGGCTGAAATTAGCTAGCAGTGCATTAAATATCAACTGTAAAGGCTTCAAATTCAATTATGGTACAGATTTAAAAACAAAAACTAAGTTCCAATTTCTGTGTTAAACTTTTTAACATGTGGGCACAGCAATTCACTCACACACTGTGAACTGTAAGGTTGGATTTAATGGGACAAATTGTCTCATGCACAAGAATAAATGACAGCAGAATTTCTCCCAATGTATCAAGTTCATATGTCTATTGTGCTTGTTGCTGCATAATATATTCGGTAGTATTCTTGTAAGTCTAGCAGCATTCTGCACTTTCTGGGTAGCAGAATAAATTCTCCAAAAAATGAACAGGCATATTAAAAGAAAAAGAAAAAATAGCCTATTCTTTTGTTTTCCTTGTAAATTTTTGCATATGACTACCTTGATGCATTATTACCACACTAAAAAGCAAGTTATCTTTGCAATAATCTGTTTATATCAAAATATTTATTGTAAGCACCTTAATGTTTTATCCAATGTATTTCAGAGTTAAAGTGGTTGGACATTTTGCAAAATTACAATTGATTACATGTTTTCTCTGATATTAGAAAGAGTAATATTGAAAAAGACTGCAAATTATTAACTAATTTGAACTTGACCAGTCTTCCAAGTTGTGACTTGTTTTTTCTTTACACTAGCATAAACGTATATCAAAAGGTTTTATTGTTTTGTTTCAGTTCAAAGTTTGTGACTCTGGTAAGCTGGGAAGCTCCCTTCATGTGGAAATCTCTCTTCACACACTGATTCTATATATTAGAAATTTAGAGCAATTATTTAAAAAAAAAAAAAAGTAAAAAAACCAAAACAAAATAAAATCAGAGAAGGTATGCAGAGGTATAGTCCCACCTCAGTACCAACTGACATTGATTTTAGGTTTTTTTTAAATATTGCCTCTGATGTGATGCAGCCCCAGTATAAGTCTAACATCTAATTACTGAACCACATCTTGTGATGGCCGTATGTGGACCTTAGATTTTGCAAAGATGGAAATTCTACTTTTGAGTCTGCTATAAAGAAATTTTCTAGGAAGTGATATAAATGGGGGGGCTAAAAGGGACAACATACATTCCATATTTTTCCCTGCCCATGGCTAGTGATGTTTGCTCACTAGCCAACCTGGACCAAATGATCTTTGCAGATAGCAATTTTTCAGGGGAGGAGGGGGAAGGAAGAAGTCTAGAAATGTAAGTGTACTTAGCTTCACAAATACCTCGCTAGGAAACAAAAACTTTGGCAGCTTCCTCTGCAAATGCTATGTGAAGCATTTGCATATAAAAGTTTAGTGTGCTTTTTAAAACTGCCTCTCTTACATATCTGATTTAAACATCATAATCTCCCTAAATGCCAGTTTATTTTGGAGCTAATAACGTTTTTCCAATTTCTATATTTTTCTAAAATGCTCTGAGCTTATAAAACTTTGTAAGCATTATGGCTAAATACATTTCCCTTTTTTTATTTGTAAAATTACAATCTCATATGAGGAAAATTCACTTGTTTATTGTCACCACCTCCCTTCCAGAATATTTTCAATTAACTGTTTTTGCATCTCACTCAAATACCTATGCTATATATAGACCACAGTATCTGGTCAACATATACTATTGCAATAGACAAAGTTTTAAACTGCAAGTGAATGTCATTTTATGTATCCTGAACATTTTTTTCTGTACATGGTCCTTGACAATCAAAAGTATAATTGGTTTATAGGTGCTTTTGAAAACTACCAACCAAATCTCACCACATGAGCATTTGATTCAATTAATCAATATTAATGTTCCCATATTTTTGTAATACTTGAATAAGTTTATTTTATACCTGTGCTCAAACCACATGAGCATTTGATTCAATCAATCAATATTAATGTTCCCATATTTTGTGTAATACTTAAATAAGGTTATTTTATACCTGTGCTCAGACACTTGTATTTACCCTACTGCATACCAAAAATAATAAATACTATTAAATGAGTGTTTGCTGGCTGTCTGACAATTCCTAGCCTAGGACAAATAAAAAGCTGCTTACCAGCTCAAGACAGAAACAGACCTTTGTCTTTTCACTGCATCCCTCAACACAGTAATATAATTGGAAGTTCTACATTCATCTAATGAATTCTTCTGTTAAGGCAGATAAAACACATACAATTTAAGCTAGACATTTCTTGCCACATGCAGAAATACTATTTGTATGGGGAAGAGTGATGGCTGTGGCAGGAATCAAGACACAAACAGTTTGGATTCACAATTTATCAAAATCAACACGAGTGAGAACACCATTAAAAGCATTTTAAAGCGTGTCTCCTTATTTTCCCAATCATTTTATAAGAGCTTTGAATTCTGTAAAATTTTATTTTTAAATTACTGACTGGATCACTCAGGTGATATAATAAACAATGGGATAAGGACCCTCAATCCTGACTAAAAATAACCACCAGTTTTCGAGGACCTAAGTGAAATGAGTTGATGGAGTTAGGTACCCATTTCTAGTACATTGTGTAGTTAAAAAAAAATTACTGCAATCTGTGCAACATTCTGCATGTGTAATAAATATTGCTGTGAAAAGTGGCTACAGAATATGTACTGTAGCCATTTTTAACCCTCAATAACTTAGCAATTTTAACAAAATGTCAATATGATCATCTAGTCTGACCTCCTGTACAACACAGGCCACAGGCAATTCTCTAGTCATACAGTACAGCCCGTGTTTACAGATTCATTAAAAATCCTTGCTAATGGTCTTGCAATTTCATGTGCTAGTTCCTTTAATATTCTTGGATGGAGATTATCCGACCCCCCGGATTAAGTCACATTAAGATGTTTGAGTTTGGCTTCTACCTCAGTTATGATCTTCTCTACCTCCATATCCTCATTCCCCTTAGCCACCCTACCACTACCCCCAACATTAGCCTAATTAAAAATGGAGGCAAAGTATTTGTTTAGATATTCAATCATGCCTAGATTATCCTTAACCTCCACCCCATCCTCAGTGGTCCCACTTCTTCTTTCTTTGTTTTCTTCCTATTTATATGGCTATAGAACCTTTTACTATTGGTTTTAATTCCCTTTGCAATGTCCAGCTCTAGTTGGCTTTGGGCCTCTCTCGTTCTCTCTACATGTTCTGACCTCCAAGAGGTAGCTTTCCTTGCTGAACCCTTCTCGTCTTCCACTCCTTGTAGGCTTCTTGCTTACTCATCCAGCTTGGTCTATAACCCTTGCCAATGAATGTTTTCCCCTTCCTTGGGATGCAGGCTTGAGATAGTTCCTGCAACTTTGGCTTGAAGTAATTCCAAGCCTCCTCCACATTTAGATCCATGAGTTCTTCAGTGCAGTATGCTTCCCCAACTAATTCCCTAAATTTTTTAAAGTTAGCCCTTTTGAAGTCAAAGACCCTAGCCACAGATCTATTTTTGTTTAGCCTTCCATTTAGTTTTAACTGAATTAGCTCACGGTCGCTCAAACCCAGGCTGTCCCCTACAACCAGTTCTTCTATGAGGTCCTAACTACTCACCATTTTTCCAGTACTCTCCTCAACAAGAAATTCACTGCAGTTCTTATCTTTCTTACTGTGCATAATTTGTACTCCCTTTATATAGCCAGATGTGTTCATATTAAAATTGATCCGTCTTCAGCTAGTCATAGTGTCACATTTTTCATTGCCCTTCCTCCATCCTACCCACCCCCATTGTTGCTGCATTGCTGATGCTGTGGAAATTTGGAAGGCACTTCAAGAGACAGTGAAGAAAGAAATACCTCACCAGAAAGTTAAACTGCAGGCAATAAAGAAGCAAATGGATCTAGCACTAACTCCACCTCATTTCCTTGCGAACAGTCTCAACCCCAGATATAAAAGTAGATGCATAACTTCTAAAGATGATGCTGCCATGACAAGGGTATCTCAAAATCACTTCTCAGTTATGCCAGTCATAATAAATTTCACGGCTGGAGCAGAACCAGTTAAATAGTACAGGTTTACTGATGTTTTGAACAAAGTCACTCCCCTGAATTGGTGGAAATCTTTAGCCAGGCACCTTGAAACAGAGTTCCTTGAGTTGCTAAGCCAAATTTTCACAGCAGTAGCTTCCTCTGCAGGCCCAGAGAGAACATTTTCATCATTTGGTATTATTCACTCAAAGCTAAGAAATCGACTGGAAGAGGAAAAAGCAGGAAAACATGTATTTCTGTTTCAGTCTATGAATGACGGGGTGGGGTGGGGAAGATGAGAGCTAGTTGTAAAAGTTGTAAGGACCTCATACGTTTAGTGTTGTGATGACATGTCTGTTAAAGTTTATAAAATTTGAACATTAAAAAAAAAGAGTTTAAGGACAACTGTCAGCTGGCGACTCAGGAGACTCCTGCAATTGCAAATGTGAAACATTTATGTCATGTTTAAGATTTAATTTAATAAAATATAAGTGCTATTGTGTTTGCGTGTATAATTCAGTTCTTACCATTCCTAATGTGCTGCTCCTGCATCTGCTGCTTGACACAGGTAACGAGTATTACGTACCATTGCCTAAAATAATAAAAGCCAAGTTACCTGAAACATTACACAAAGCGTGCCCTGCTAGATGCTGTAAAACGCTGTCCTGGGTTGTAAACTAACGTGTCTTAGCCATCACACGGGCACCGTTGTTTTAAGACACGCACCAGGGAGCACCAGCGGGACACTTCGCGTGAACCACCGATTTAAACCAAGCCCGCCCCAACTGAACCGCCTCATTCACACGTCCTGAACCACGCCCCTCCGAAATCGCTGGCGTGGCTCCGGATTGACAAGATCGGCACTAAGCAAACGCCGCCTCCTGTTTACTGGCCGCCCGGCTCTGAGGGGGGGGGGGTTGCAAGCTTCTCCCTCGGAGCAGGCGGGCGGGGAGACGGCGGACGCCGAGCCCCGCGCGCCCGGGAGCCCGAAGACGCCAAGGCCCGGCCCGCAGCCCGGCGGACTGAGGGGAGCGGTGGGCCACTCGCACCGGCCCCCTCCAGGCTGCCCCGCCCCCCGCGGCTGCCGGACTGGGGGGAGGGCGGCGTCCCAGCAGCGCTACCTGGGCGGGGGCGGCTCGGAACCGGGCCGCTGCTAGCGGGGGTCCGGCATCGCGCCTCAGGCTCCGCGGCGCGCGAGCTGCGGCCGGCGCGTCGCAGCTCTCTGATTGGCTGACCAGCCGCCCCGCGCGCTCGCGCCGGCGGGTGGCGGTTGGCGCTGCGGGAGCGGCAGGAAAGCGCGGGAAAGGCGAAGGCGGCGGGACGCGGGCGGGAACCTGGAGCGTCTCCCGCGGAGTGCGGGGTGTCCAGCCGCCCCGTGCACAAGGGGGCGCTGGGCCAGCCGTGATGTGACCCCCTTGCCCCAAGCCCGGCTCTCCTCAGCCCCCCAAAACCCTCCCGCTCCCAGCCGTTCAGAAACCAGCCCCACCCGCCCCCTCACCCAGCCCCTCAGAAGGGGGTTGGGTGGGGTTAACTCACTGTCCTTGTAGGCCCCCAGCTCCTTCCGCCAGCCAGATGGGCTGGTTCTGGCAGCTGTTACAGCTCCCTGTGCCATGGGTCCTGCTGTTTTTTCAATTCCATTTTACAAACACTAAAATAATCTGAGGGTTTACGTGGCCCGTTACCCTTGGAAAGCCGTGCTACGTGTGCAGGGTGCACCCACTAGTACTGCAGGCGGCAGAGAAGCATCGGCTGTAGAGCTGTGACCTGGTAGAGAATCGACGCCTCTGCCTTGGAAGGTAAATGGGCCCCATTACTAGAGTATCTGAGCACCTCACAGTACCCCTGAGAGGTAGGGAAGTCATATCTCCAGTTTACAATCAGGGAACTGAGGCACAAAGGCTAAGCCTCTTACCCCAGGCCACTCAGGTGTGGCAGAACAAGGATTTGAACCCAGCTCTCTTAAATCCTGGCCACTGGACCAACCTTCCACACCTACCCTTTAGTAAACAGCTGAAATTGCTAAAGCCGAGAGTAAAAAGATTACGTCTGTAGTTTCTTCTATTTAAAAAAAATGCAGAATTTGTCCATTTCCATCATAAGTGATGTTTGTTCAAATATGACATATAGTTATCCTTGACAGAAATAACTTAAAAACAAACCAGTTATGGTTCTCCCATCATCCCCTTCAAACTTCGTTTTCCTCTTTCAGAAATCACCAGTCATTGTGTTGCTCAGAAGATTAAGAATATTAATTTAAAATACCATGAAGAGATTATTCAGAGGAGGACATCTTCAAGGGCTGCACAGGAGAAGTTTGAAGGTAAATCTAGATTTTAAATTAGCTTTCAGAATGAAGGCTAATTATAAATAAAATCCTTAGTTATCAGCTATTTACGAGAAAAATTTAACCTATCCATTGCATTATCAAAGAAGGAAGTTAGATTGGTTTGACATGATTTTTCTTGACAGATCCATGCTAGCTATTCCTTATAATCTTATCTTCAATGTGCTTACAAACTGTTTAATAATTTGTTCCAGTCTCTTTCCCAATATTAGTTAGGCTTACTGGTCTGTAACTCTCTGGGTCTTCTTTGTTCCCTTTTAAAGATAGGTAATATGTTGACCGTTCTTCAGAACTGGACAAGTTGCACCTGGGGCTGTGATGTGAGGCAACATGTCAGGCTAGACGGACCATTGTTTATTGGTAAAACATGTCATGCTCCACTCCTTGCAGGGCAAAGTATCTCTTTCAATGACAATTCTGAGTTGATGGTTAAATCCTCTCCAAAGGGACACTGCCACATTGTATTTGATCCAAAATTTACATTTTATAAAAAAAATTGTACAAGACATACAAAAAACTTACCCTATTAAATATTTTAATTCAAAAGGTAAGCTTTGTCTCTTCTGGACAGTTTATAACCCAAACACTGAGCTCAGTCCTGGGAGCCTCCTGCATGCTGAATTCATCTTCAATTTCAACTGGAGAGCCTATACACAGAGGGCTTGCAGGATAGCACCCTTTTATGTTTTCGTTTGTATGGTAATCCCAACAGGGTTTTTCCACTAGCACTGAATCTTATTAATTTCATGATGCATGGAAAAGAGAAGGGGTTTTGAGGAATAATAATAGTGTGTACTGCAGATGTCTTAATTAGTAAGAATAATAAAGGAAATAAAGGCAAAATATGCAGCAATAAAAAGATTTAAATGATCAACTGTCTACTGAGGAAACATTTGTCATGTATGTGAATGGTTTAAAATAGCAAAACATTCCTCTGTAGTTTGGTCACAGGGCCAGGTGTTTTTTGGAAGTGACCCTGACAATTTAATAGTTAGGCCTACTAGTCGTAGACCTAATAGTTACAAACACCATCTCAGATTACTATACATTTTTTTCCCCAGTTTATTTCCTTTGTACATTAAGACAGCACTTTAAGAACCTCCATAAACCAATGACCTGGACATCAGATTGGAGGTAGTATTTTGTGGCATAGTCAGGCAAGCCGGTGCCCAGGAAGCATACGAGAGGTGCCAAAGAAAGAGACCATGCTACAGTCTACTCAGACCAAGAGAAGCCTAGGAGCACATTGACAGTGTGGTTAGACCTAAACACAGTAGTCTCCTGAGTGTGCAGGTGGGGGAGTTCTCCCAGGGCTATGCGTCATTAAATGACTTATTTTCAGGATAGTAGTGTATGTGCTTTTTCCCAACTAATTCATGTTGTAGAAGGAAAGCACTCATGTATAATGTTTTATTCTGTGGAAGTTGCACACCTGTGTTTAATATTGGTTTAAAAAAAATTGCATATAGTAGATGGAATCTTGAGGTAAATGCTTCAATATAGGACAACTATAACCTATCCTTTGTTGAATAGGAGCCAGTAGGACACGCATGGAAACTCTTTATCTTCTTTGGGAAAGAGGGTAGACTTCCAGACCCTAATTACACTGAATACCTAAGCCGACAGCAAAAAAGAATGTTGTTAAAAATTAATTAATATTTAATTTTCCTCTCCATTTTTTTCACCAAAATAGAATTCTATCTAGACCTCTTATAAATCTAAAAGTTTGCAAAGAGTAAAGAGGCTATCCCTGTTTACTCAAGAATAAATACAGGATTAATACAAATAAAATAAAAGCAACAAATGACAACTATCCGTTAGTTTTACAGAATTGCAAATGCTTTCTGATTTTTTTCCCTTATCTCTGCTTGGACAATTAATAGATCACTAGGTAGTTTGAAGTCAATGAAAATACTGAGTGCAAAAAGTATGTATGTATATAATCTTTACAGAGACTGGTCCTAAACTGAGACAAGATATAACATGTTAGAAAAATTGGAGGGAGTGAAATAGGGTCAGGGTTACAGAATTAAGAGAATGCATTTGCTAGGTTAATGATCTATGCCTCTTGAAGGTTACTTAGGAAACTTGTAAAATACACACAAAGGAAAGAATGTTTTCTTACAAAGTGTATTTTAAGAAGATGGTGAGAAGAGTCTCAAAGGGTTTCATGCATAAGCTGCTATGAGGAAGAAGGAACAGATGAACATGGGAGAAGGGTGGCAGTCATTCGTTTTGACTGTCATGTACAAACAAAATACTCAAGAGTTTCCTGTATGGTAAAACAGAAAGGTTTGTTTATTGTATACTAGTGTCTGACCTACTTTCATTTGTTTAAAATGCACACAAATAGACAAATAATGAGATCCCAAGGTTAATTCTAAGTCTTGAGGATTTAATACAAGGACTAAATATTGAAGCAATGCTGTAATGTTCTAAAATAATCAGTTTTTAAAAGCTAGTGTTCTTACCTATTTTACTATGCTACCACCTTAGATGATTAAACCACAGTTTTTAATTTACTTTTCACTATACTTTTCTTTTTGTGCTTTGTTACGCTTGCATCATTAGTTTAACTTTCTGGTGGCTATACACTACTGGGCTGGGCTGCAAATACTATAACGGCATGTTTAAATTCAAACAAGACAGCTCTTAATTAAAATATTTCTCGTGGACAATTTGGTGTAAAACACCACATTTCCATGCTAAAGTGGAATAATACATTAATCATACAAGATATCAATGTTCAGTGCAAAGAACCAACACCACATTTTTAGGATCAATAATTTACTTTTAATTTTTTTAAACATTTCACAGTTTGTTACAGGAAAAGAAACACTTGCTAATGAAAGATACATTTTAACCCCTTTTCCAAAATAATGGAAATATTTAAGCATATTCCCTAACCTGTAAATACTGACAACTGGACTGGCAATGTTAAATAGTTTTGAGTGAGTGTGCGCACTCACTATTTGTACTCCTTGTGTTCATTAGTTTTAACACCTAAACTCCTACCCTCTCTAGGGAAACCTTAAAATCAGATTCTAATTTTCTTTATTCTGAATTATTCGCATCCTGCCCCGGCTCCATTCAGCATCTGCAAACAAGTAAAGCAAAGTAAGTGCTGAAACCAATGCCAGTCAGGTGGATTGGCTGCCAGGGGTTATATTCTCCATGGCAACCTGTTCAGTTTCCCCACAATCCCAGGAAGAAAAACATTCCTAATTCTTCCAACCCCAGGTTCTCTGCATGGCGGTGCAATGTGTTTCCACTAAGTGAGCAACAGTGGATGTTCTTACTCGACTGAAGTCAGACAACTAACAAGATACAAACATTTATAAAATAAACTTGATAAAAAGGTTGCTAATATTACCCCTATGGAATTATGCCTAGATTCTTACTTTCCTTCCACCAAAAATATATTTTTATTTTATAAATACATATTTTAATACAGACAATCCAATCTGATTTGTATGCAAAAAAGTCACATTCAGATAGGTACTCAGTGTAGGCATTAAACTAAAAGCAGACATTACAGTAGGCATTAGCACAGTGATTCTAGGGAGGTGTTTACTAAATCATATAAATGGATTTACAAACACACAGTACAATCTCTTTAGACTATGTCACCATTCAGAAGATAATGCTGCCAGGATCTCGTGCCAGCATATCACTCTTACCCCAAAATGTGTTTGTATGTTGATATAGAGCTGTCAGAATTTAAGTATAAATCTGACTTTAAAAATAAAACATTTATGAAAACTTAACTAGTACTTTTATTTGGGATTTAGAAAAAATTGCTAACAGAAGCTACAAGTATTTATTGAGGTTCTCTTCATTTAACAGAAAAACATTTAAAGCTATCAGCACCTTACAGTTCTTCGCCCATCAAAAATCTATGATGTAGTGTCTCAGTTGCTGCACTTCTGCTTCTTTCAAGTGGTAGCACTGGTTCCTGGAATCCAGTTCCTAGTCAGAGCTGGTTAACAAGCTATTTGCCAACTCAACTTCTCACAGAGATTACAAATATTTATTAACAGATTAGTCTTAAAATACATACAAAGCATGGAAGTTGACTGTCGTTTATATTATAGGAGCACCAACAAAATGACAGGTGCTGTTCAAACAAACAAACAGTTCTTATCCACAAGCATTCACAATCTAAGAGGATATTCCAATAGACATCCCCCCTTCACATAGTCTTTTATAACAGTGCAGGTTGTTCAAAATTTACAACCAATGAGTGCATTGGCCACTTCCCTAAGCCCAAGGGTTGCATCTAACTGGCATAAAATGGAACATGTTGCAGTTGCTTTCTTCTTTAACAAGAGTTTGACCCATGGAGACCAGGTTCTGACACACAGTGCTCCATCCTTGAGTAGGTAGTTTGGATTAAGATGAGGCATTGCATGTTGGGATTTGTAGCCTGTAGCTCTATATTAAAGATATGTGCAGCTGCAGATCGCACTTTTACACCCTGTATGAGGATTTTTAATGTGACTAAAAGGGCTGACAGAGAAGCCAAGCAGTTCCATCTTACTGATTTGCTCATACAACAAGACTTTACCGCAAAACAGATTGTGAGCAAGAACATTAACATAACATCTTGGTTTTAACCTTGAAATAAAGAGACTGTCTACATTTAATCAGGATAAAAAACCCTCCCCAGTCAATGATAATGGAATATTCCATTAATTAATTTGTCCAGTTCCAACAATGTTTCTAGTCTAGTAATTTGCGAAATATTGGACCATAGAGTATAGGTGTTAATTTATGTATTTTTGCTGTTGAATTAACTATTTGAAAACATTCCTATAGTTCCAAGGAACTTAAATTATAAAGACCTAGGAAAAAAGAAAGTCCAATATTTTGTCCACTTAGAAAAACTTAATTGAGCCATAATTTATTTCCTTATTTCAAAAGAGTTATGTCAACGGATCCCTTCTGGCCTTAAAGTCTCTGAGTCTATGAATGTTAGCAACAGCTGGGACTCAAACTTCACTTAAGTGAACCACAGTGGAGGGAAAATATTAACTTGTGGTTCCCGGAGAGTACTAAGATTTTTATAGTTAATTCAACAAATAATAAGACACGATAAATATATTAGTAATGGGTAACATCCAATCTCTAAAAGCTGTTAATTGTGATTTCCCTCTTGCTCTTATCTCACTTCAGTTCTAACATTTAATAGCCAATGGCTCACAAATCAGTCAAATTAGAGATAATCCTTTATACCATTGCAAAGCAGGATCCCAAACTCTCAAATGGTACTGTCACATACAGAATTCTCAATACAGTCGCTATTAAAATTGTATGTGGGGCTGAGGAAGAGGGTAATTAGAACACTCAATTTTAAGGTACACTGTCTTGTCTTGACCTGCAAGGTGTAAAGTGAATTCAGTATCCATCTGGAAAGCTAGGATTTCAGAGCCTGGACACAAAGGTAAACCCAGCCTGGATTAATACTCAATACAAGGTAACCGCTACATGGACAAACTAACAGAAAACGTTTTTAATTGCAACTCTACCTTTTGCCAAGAATAAGGTGTAATTTTAAAAATAAGTTTTAGGCCTGATTCTAGAAGGGTGCCAAGAGCTTTTAATTCTTATTCAAACCAATGGTAATTGAAGGGTCTCAGTGTCTTATAAGCATTCAGTTTCAAAATGGTATCTTGTTCCCAGTTTCTTTCATTGAATGGGGAGGATTTTTGTATAACTCTGTTCCTTCACATTTCAAAAAGTGATCTGTATTAAAATCAGAGGAAACAATAGAAGTTTGTTACAAAATAAGCCCCAGAACTAGGAAAAAATTAATAATTTCCTTCTGAAATGGCACTAAAACTATAATTATATTGGAAAAGCGCCTAAGATTTTTCATGTGTATTTCACAGATATCATATGCAGCATAATGCAAGTGATGTTGCGTTAATATTACACAGCATATTTCTGCATGAGTAGCCAGAGTAGAAATGGAACCTGTCTGTTATTCTAGGCCTTTCTTTTTCTTTTTGTATTAATCTTAGATTATTTAAAAGCTGGAAACAATTTATGACAGTATGCAGTTCCCTAGGTGAAAAACTGGTTGCAACTACAGAATGACGGTTACAGTGGACTGGAAAATTCTGTCTTCGTTACACTTCTAGTGAAAGCTTTATGCTGGTCTGAAGAGTTCATAACTGCATCACTGACTTTCTTGTTATATTAGCACTGACAGTTTGTTTTTTACATTTGATTTTTTTAAAAGAATAACTTATAAAGCTGCCACTGAAAACCAAGTCTAAAGATGATCAAGTAATTTACACAATTAAATAGCTGAGAATTTTTCTCCTCTGTTTTAAAGGATTTCAGCACTCTTTATAGGATTGGGCAAACCAACTAGCTATTAAACTTCTATATAAATCATGCTTGATATTTTTTTTCTAGCCTGAAAATATAACCCCCCTGAATATGGGTCGTGATCACAGTTTTCCAAACTAGTCCCAGAATCCTGTCATGAATATTTCAATATTTTTTACACTTAACCTCCCACTTACAATAAAATGCAGTGTACCAAGAAGTTCCTTCTGTAACGTATTGCACTGCTGGGAACAAAGTACCTTTTCTCCAGTTTCTTTTTCATATAATTTGATAAAGGCAGGCAAATTCACAGCATATTTTGTTTAGCCACTTCCCATTTCAAAAGATAAGGTTTAAAAATGTTATAATTAACTAGCACTTCAAGGGAATCTTTAAAAACCACAACAAGAGGTAGCATAAAAATTTAAAAAGGACCCAGGTACTAATGAATTTGGGTTTTTCCAAAAGGCTTATTACAACTTCCACATAGCAAAAGGATCCTTGAGATGACAACCCAACATATGAAAAGATGGGCTAAGAGGTTACTTGGAACTGACATAACTACCACTCTCACAGCAGTGGACTGAGATGTTTATAAGATGGTGACATTTTAACTCACTGCTCCTGAAACATGTATGTCTGGCAATGCTGGGCAGGCACACTTGCCGTACGTACCTGTTACAATTATTAAGCACAAAAGAGGTTAATATGAATAATGAATGAGTGATGGAAGATATTAGTACAATGGAAAGTATATGGAATGATGGATAATCGCACACTCTACTAACTCCAAATAACTTGGTATATTTTCTTATATATTAATATATATTGACTATTTAAAAAACTGGGCTAAAAACTATTAAATAATTCCATGAGTTTGGAAAGTCTCAAGATTCACAAGACAGTTTAACAGCCCGGATGCAAAAAGCAAAATTTTTTAACTTGTCCAATGTTTTTTGTAAACAATTTTTCATTTTCTGATGATTCATTGTGCTATGCTATATGACTGAACAGTCACTAATACAAAATAACTGGGGAAATTCCTTGTAACCGTCTTAAAATGGACAAGACAGCTGGGGCTGATTTTACAGTTAGATACAGTATGAATAAGTGGTGATGATGATGGGTTGCATCTGGGTAGTATTTACTGCAAGGCAATAGTTTTGTTATAGCAGTGAACTGTGTACACACACTTTTGGCTAGTTAAATTTTTATTCAAAATAATCTGTGCTGTCTCCCAAACAGCTGCAGTTGCCTCAGAAAACAATCCATTGTCAGAGAAAAAACAAGCCAACCAAGCGCAAAACAGTGCCCCTTACTATTATCACAATCCCACTGATGGCTGCCTTCTTAGGCAAAGCCTCCTTTTCCAGATGACAGATGGCTACATTTGGAATGGTTTGCAATTTCCTGTTTGATTAGGCTGTGAATGGAGGGAGGAAAGATGTTAGTCACAACTGGAAATGGTATTTTAAAAAAATTACTACAATGACACCTATCTGAAGCTAATGTATAATGTTCCATTTAGCTCACAGAATTAGACATGAAGACATCAAGTATTTGTAGAAATAGCTATAAAACTGCAAAGCTTCATTTTTCTGACACCAGTGAACCAAACTGTTTAAGTGAGGTTTTCATGACCGTAAGTCACCTACAAAAACAAAAGGAAGAAAGCTTTTGTCCTTTGCTTCAGTCCATATTGGACCTTTTCAGTGATTTTAATCTATTTTAATGTACAGTACAGCGGAGTCTCTCAGTAATTTATTGGCTTGCTTTTGCCTCTCCCCTCCAATTCCCTGCTCCAAAGAGCAGCATACTATAAGAAACTTGTGCAAACATTTCTTAAACTCCTTATGGGGGACTGGAAGTGAAGCCATCACTTTGGATAACCATGTTGTACACTGACCATAGATCTACAATGTTAAACTTACTATCTCTGAGGAAATAATATCTGGTCCAAAAATTTTTGAAAAGAAAGAAGAAACACATTTGACCATAAAATGCTTCAAATTCAGACACAAAAAAAGAAACTGGAAAGTCCACTCGCTCTAATCACCTGGAACAAATGAAACTACTTTCCTCTGACAACCCATACTGAAGCATCTTGTCTCACTACACTTCTATCTAGGCAGCTAAAAAAGAAATTAGATTCGGACAAGAAAAGCTTAGATCAGGGATAAGCTGAACATTAACTGCCTAATAACGTCAAACTAAACTAAAAACATATCTACTTCTTGACTGGATGATTCTGCAAAAAGAAAACAAGCTGAAATGAAAGAGGACAATGCCTGTGGGGACTTGCAGACCTTCAATACTAGATTTCTAAAAGAGGCAGAAAAAGAGGGGCAGTTGAAGACAGATCTGTCATTGAATTACTATCCTTTAGTGTGATTATCATTGTTTCCAAGGTATCTTGCAGGAAATGTTATGTGGATGGAAAACGTGCTGAGTTATAGATTTAGAGGGTTCTCTCTGAAGTCACACATTTTGCTTCTCAGGATGAAAGTTAGACATTTTTAGCTGGATGTATAAATGCAGTTGAGATTAAAACCAGGCCCTTCGAAGCATTCACAAACAGAATCAGATAAAGATATGCATCTCTATATTTGCATTAGACTTCTGCATGTTCACATTCTCCTATCCCCCATTCTGAGAGAGAGCAATTGTGCAAAGAGATTTCATTGTTAACAATGAAAACACGGATCTGGAGAATTTGGGCACATTATTCCTGGATTAGTATTAACTGAATGACATATCAGGCCATTTTTACACATTTAAATAGCCTCAGACTCTGGTGACCAAAGATCACACACTGGCGTGGAATGTGTTTAGAATTCTTGAAAGACTGAATTCTGCTTCAAAGCTCAGGGAAGATGAAAGACTTCAACAATTTTAGTCATGAAACTCCTACTATAGCAAAGAGTCCTTAGTTGGACTTGTGCTCCGCTGACCTTGGCAGTCAACTGCAGGAAGGTGGTAGAATCCCTGACAATTTCTACAGGAAAGGGTAGGCCAGCACATCTCTACTGTCCAATCAGAACTCATGGTCCTCCACTGTATGAATAATCTGCCTTGTTGTGCATCACCAGCTTGTTGTCTACAAAGTAGAAACTGTCCGACTGTGTCTCATAGGGGTGAAGGATCATCTCTCGAACTGCAAAAGAAGTTGCACATTGGTAAATTTTAGTTTTTACTTTAGACTGTAAATCTGATGTTTTCCTTAGCAGTTGTACCAGTATGTGTAAAGGGTACAGTTTACATGGTTGTTCTGGTCACAGCCAATGGCCATTCCAAGGCAAGTGACCATGAGAAATTGTACTATCTAGGTACCTACCTGTTCCCCCCATCTCCAAAGTATCTAAACACCTAACATTTAGGGTGCTGAGAAAATCAAGGATTTGTTACAAGAAAGTTTACGGCAGTATCTTGGATACAGTAGTGATTTTTACGAGATATGAATGGAATATAGTCAGCAAAAAAAATCACTGCTGCATACCTTTCTATAAAACCAGCCATTTAGTCCCCCACAAACTGCTGCAATTTCTTCTGGAGGCGGCCAACTTTTTATTTCCTCCTGAGGTCCTTTCAAACCCTAATCTTCTATGATCTCCTCTCTCCTACTTGGTGCCCACACATCTGCCCAGCTCTCTCACCTGCAGACTTGGCAGTTGGTTTTCTGGAACATGAGCAGCCGCAGCCTCAGTGGGAACGTGGAAGTGTGCACCAGCTGCCAAGTCCCCCCAATCTGCTGCAAATTTTCCATCAGCAGATCTTATGCTCAGTGCAACTTGTAGTGTACAGCAGTGCCATGTAACAACAGTAGTTTGGGAGTGGGAGGAAAGGGACTCAGCAGCCAGTGTGTTTCCACACAAGGAGACTTGGCAGACAGTTTTACTCAAGGCAGCACTGCTGCCACTTCAACTGCTGCTCCAACATGAGGTTGCCACACACTATGAGCTGTGCCAAGCACAAAACTGCATACACAGATGCTTCCTCTATGCTGTTGGAAAAGTCGCAGTACTGGATTAGTTTTGGCATTTTTGCACAGTCCATGAAACTATTTTCTCAGGGCCTAATAAATAAGCATTAATAAGCTTGTCCTTGTAACACCTCTATGAGGTCAGAACTAAGACACAAAAAAACCTAAGTGACTTGCTCAAGATCACACATGAAGTCTGTGACAGGGATCTCCTGGGTTCCAATCCAGTGCTTTAACCAGAAAGCCTTTCTTTCTAAGTACAAATTTAAAAGGGAGCAGGAGAAGGGGGGCTGCTATGTTCAAAAAGTGATTAGGAACATGCCATTCTTATTCAGAATCTGCATCCTGCTTCATGTCTGCTTATATCACTGACAAGAGATGCTCTAAAGTTGATACCATTGGGGCAATACAGAAGTCACTTCATATTAAGGTTCCATTTATAAATGGTTTAACAAATTGTATATTTTCATAAATGGGTAATCAATTATTAGTGTCCAACAGGATGCTTATAATCGCCTATAACACTTCTACTAATGTGATTATAACTACCTGTATAACATACTACTCAGGCCTGTTACATGCTTGTAACATCTATCAATCATTTGACCTTCCGTAAGTTGTTTATAAGTTAAATTAATATAGTGCGACCAATATACCTTCAGAAGAATGAACTCTCTCTACTGACCATTGTCAGTGATTGTAAATTCTCAGTGCAGAATTGAAAAGGTAGAAAAACTACAGCTCAATTTTTGGGTCCTAGATAGTTTGCAGAACTGACATTTATGCAGAAAAACTTAAAACTGGGCACATTTGACATGACATGTTGAAAAAATAAATATGAAGCTACAATCCCCCATCATCAGCACAGAGTTACTCTGCTGATAGTCAAGGCCCCAGGTACTTGGGCTAAATCATAGGGGGCGAGCGAGTCTTCCATTTGGGGAGGCTTACATGCCAGTGTTGGAAGTTCCCTAGAAATGGGGACCAGCACCTGGACTATGGCTCTGCCCCTGAGGCCCTGCTCTTGGCCACCTCTTCCCACTCCCAATCCACCTCCGAGGCCCACCACCCATCGCTTGCTCCTTTCCACCTCCTCCCTCGAGACCCGCCTGCTCCTCTCCATGGCAGAGGGGACCGGGGGAAGAGGCAAAGCAGGGGCAGGGCCTCGAGGGAAGAGTGTAGGTGGGGCCACTGTCTTGGTGCCAGTAGCCCCCAACCTCCAGGGAGCTTCGCTTCCAGTGCTTCAAAGGCGTCAGGTCAGCGCAGCTCCAGAGGGAGATGACCTATGCCGCATTCATGATATTTGCCCTCCTGCATGGCCAGCCTTTTGGGGGAGGCTTAGCCTCCCCTACCTCTTATACACACGGCCCATGGGCTAAATCATTTACATCTAATATGCAACACTCCTGATTTCTGCAGCTGAGCTGCACTGAATTATAGAGTAATGTTAATTGATTACAATATCATTTCAGTCTTTACAGTTTGATGGAAATAATTCTAAAAATGCACCACAAAATGAAATATTGTAGCCGTGTCAATCCCATGATATTGGAGACACAAGGTAGGTGAGGTAATATCTTTCATTGGACCAACTTCTATTAGTAAGAGAGACATGCACAGCCATGTCACCCGTGGTTGTACATCTGGCATAAGAATGTGATTGATTTCTCTGTGAACACAGATGCCTCCAAGTGTTTTTTGTACTCTCCCATTCCCACTTAACAATAAATACATAGCTCCATTTGGGATGGAGTCCTCCAAAATACCTCGGTTTATCATCCCTCCCTGGCAACCCATTGACTGGAAGAACTTACTGAGGTCCTCTGAGAGCTGTGGGAATTCATAGATGTGTTCACAAGTGTTTTTACTGCTGGGGATGCAGAATCCAAATTCAAAATCAAAGCTCTTGAGCAGCTGATCCCGGAAATAGTGCCTCTCAATCATGCGGAAGTTATTAATGGGTTTGTCTCCGACCGTGAACTCTACCCTACAGTGGAAAAGAAAGGAAGATTGAAACAGGGAGTTTTGTTCCTAACTTCCTAGCCAAAAGTTTGCTGGTCATCACACCCAACTGAGTTATTTTAAACAATGCTGAAAATCTAAAGTACCTGCTCCTAAAACTTGCTTTTATTAAGGCACACAATGGCCTGGTCTACACTTACCTTCCAGATTCGGCAGCAGTTGACGGGAAATACGCAAGTGATGTAAAAAACTTGCGCATCTCCTGTCGACTTTGCTGCGTTTGTTCCGTGCGCCATCCACACTGCGCTGTGGGTTCCGGTCAACGCAGTGCTACGCCACTTACGGAGGTGGTTTTCCTCCGTCAATTTCTGGATCAGCTGAGTGGGTCTACACAGACTACTAAGTCGACCCAGAGACATCGGTCTGATGGCAGCGAATTTGCCGCCATCAGTATGGACCTAGCCAATATGATGCTACAAATCAGCCAGGAAACAAAGTAATCAGGATTACACAATACATAACTATTTTTCCTGCACAAAAGTGAAATATGAGTGTGAATTTCACCAGTTTAAAACCTCTATCAGTAGATGAAAAGCTGAGTGAACATACTGCATAAACAGCACAGCATTCAGCAGAGCTTCCTTGGCATAGGTGGAATTTTTCAAAATTTTAGTTTTAGTACTTGTGACTAGCACTAGACAAAAAGCTCTAAACTAGAGACTGACATTCTATCTACAAAACAGGCACAGAAGACAGAAGCAGGACAAGTTTCTGATCAACTCTTATCACTGTGCCTCTATCCTAACCACGGATACCCTACCACGCATATGCACACCTACATTTTACAGTTTAAAAGTCAGTGGCAATATTCTTGGACTGAAGTTTGGTGCTCCATTTCAGCATCGTTTATTGACATGCACCAGATGCTACCAGGTAATGCAATGGTGCAAAGTTCTATGTGCTTTAAGTGCTCACGTGGTAATTCATGATTCCATTCACATGCATGGAATAATGTGGGGAATGCAGGCAGCTGCAGAGCCTTCTTTCAAAATCTGGGCATCTGGGAGAGCAAATGCCAAGCCAAGTCGTGCCACACTTCTACTGAGACCAGCTGGGATACCTGCATGCAGCCTGTTGGCTCTGCCTTGCCACATAAAACTCTAGCATTAGTCTCTTGGACCCCATCTCTCAATACGGTAGAAGTACTGGGCAGGTAGAATGTTCAAACCTCAAGGTGTTGGGAGATCCTCATCACAATCAACAAAAAGCCCCAACTAAACTGACTGAAGTTTCAAACCTGTCTGGTACCTACACAGCAAGCTAAAGACACCTTCACCCCAACCTGTAAGGGTGCAACTGATCTCAGTACTAGAAAGATCAGTACAACATCCCAGGTACTTACGTGGCTCCAACTTGCCGAAGTCTAAGGAAAGCTGGGGTGAACTGATAACGCACAAACCGTCCAGCGTTAGGGTCAACATCCTTTTTATCGCCACGTTCACGTTCTGGAATGGCACAAATCAAATCATCATTGTGGCCTGAGAAACAGGAACCTAAGGAGAGCACCTTTACCTGGTACCTTGAAGTTTTCCCTTCCCCCACACAGATCCTTCAGACCCGATAGAGCCTGTCCCCTCAGTTTGAAGGCCCAGCCAAAGACTGTGTAAGATGTTTCTGGACACATTCAGATAAACGCAGGCAATGAGACGTTAATTATGTGCAGAAAATGGCTCACGTTTACTTACCTACCAGGTGTCCTGTGCTGTGTGTGGTCTATAAAGGGCTTGGAGATCGTCATGTGGAAGGTGATATGAAAGTATTAAACATCCACCCTAAACAGTTCCAGGCCACTGATGCGATGTCAGCTAATCTATTTGCTCAAGTGCGTATCCCTAACAAGTATGAATATTTCCAGAAAACTAAGGACAGATCTACCACCTGCCTGCTTCTTTAGTGAAATGTAGTGATAAAGATAGCATGGTCCAACTCTGCAACAGCAGTTTCTTTGTGAAGGGATCAAGTCAGCTGGGACAGCGGAGAATGCTGTGAGCATCTCTCTGGATTGCCTCAAACACATTCTCACGGTTTTATTTTGGTTGTTCAGAGCGGATTTCATCATGTGACTGTCACTGTCTACAAATCAGTGTGGGGCTGTACTGCAGCTTTGCGGCTATGAAGTTTGGCTCTAGGGATAGCATTCATAGCAGAAAGAGGTAACGCACACACTGGATTACAGCTTTGTAAACATGGAAGAATCTGAAAACAACAGTTATACAAACTGAATGTTTGCAGAAGAAGCTAGACAGTGGAGGCAATGTCACTGGCTTCTCTCTCTCTCTCTCAGGAGCTGGGTCACAACCACAAAAACCACCACTGTTTGGAATGACTGGCAATCCCTGCTCAATGGAAACTCGCTGCTGGAATAGCAGGAGAATTGAAGGCAAGAATTCAGGTGATTTAACAGTGGAAAGTAAGGCCCAGAACTGGAAGAGCAATTGGTGCTGCAAGTGTGTTAACAAAGATGCACACAGGAAGCTTGCACAGCACCCACCTACACTATGCCTGGCTAGAACCAGACATAATAAGCCTATTACTTTCCCTGGCATCTAATTCAGTAATATTTTAAGGAATGGGGTGGAGGAGCAATAAACACACATCATGAGAACGAACATGCAGAAACATCCAGAAGTGCTAGATTTCCCAACTCCATTTTCCATCTGAGCGGGACCTCTGGCACAGACTTGCCGCTTCTGCTGTGTCTGCTGTGGATTCTGTCACTTAGTGTTAAGACTACCCGAGATCTCAAGTTGACAGTGTCCCTTTGCTATATGGGAAGTGCTTGGAGTGAAAGGGGCTGGAGAAAGGCAAAGATTATTTATTAAGAAGGGAGGCGTAAAGTGGCATTTGTTTATTAGTGATAAAATTCTCTGCACTCACCTGAGGCAGGTGGTTTGGTGATTTCAAACAGTACCGTGCCAGACTCCATGTCTCGGATTTTAAACCTGGTGAAGTCTATCTTGTACACATTTTCCTCTGGAGTGCACAAATAATCTGTGGAAAGAAAGCAAATTCATTGCCTTGGACTTCAGATTTCTGAGGCCACAACCAGTAGTGGGGGTGACCAAATGCATCCCCAAGCCCCTCCTTTTTAATACAGAGCTGCAGCCCACAGTGGCTACAATTCCCAGCTTGCAGTGCTCCATGTTGAGTCAAAGGGAAAGATGAAAAAATGCCTTCTCCCAAGGCATGGAGGAGTCATCAGCATGCCCCGGCCCTGGCCCTGCACTTCTGGATCCCTCTTCTTCCAAAGCATTGAAAAGTAGTCAGCACTCCATCAAGCTCTGGCCTTTCCAGTTTAAGAGGTTTTGTTGTTTATTTTTTTAAGCAGCTTTGCAGGCATTAAGCTGACTTCACCTAAATAGAACAAGAGTCCCCAAGACACAATACTGCCTCCCCTTTCCAGTCTCACTAATCTGGATGGGAGTTCTGCTACCTTTTCCTCAGCACTCACAATGAAGCTGGAAGTTAACTGCAACCTGTATGCAGCTATTTTTAACTAGAGGTGGACCCTGACTAGAAGTGATCTGCTAATGGGGCCCTTTCCTGACTCAACCACTTCTAAGTTTTGTGGCTGAATACTTTTCTTTCCAGCCCTGGTCTTGCTTTGTCTTGGGACCAATTCCAGTTCCCTGCCACTAGACAGCAATTTTACCTTTGTGCAGGGTGGGGGAACGGAGATCAATGGTTCCTTGTGACTACTCTCCATGTTACAGAGAAAAAGAAGCTCTGAACACCTATTTTAAGCTGGCAAAATTTAAATTAATTTGGACCTCCAATACATGTGAGCGAACTTAGCTTGCAAATCATGAGAGGAGAACAGCATGGGGGGCATTTTTGAGAGACTTGCTCTAGAGGTTTCAGCACAACTGGAACTAGGAACTCCTGCCTTCTAATCCCAGTTTATCCGCTGCCACCAATACCTACTATGACCTTGGGTCAATCACTTATTGGTTGTGCCAGCTTCCCCACTTCTAAAATTGGGATCATACCAACCTTCCAAGAACGTGGTAAGGATCAGTTAGCTAAGGGCTTGTCTACACGTACAGGGCTGCAGCCGCACTACCGTAGCATATAGTAAACACTACCTACACTGATGGGAGAGCTGCTCCTGTTGGCATCAGTTCTCCACCGCCCAGAGAGGCGATACCTATGTTGACGAGAGAAGCCCTCCCGTTGACATAGTGCTGTCTACACCGGAGGTTAGGCCAGTATAATTACGTCATGCATGGGTGTGGCTATTTCACCCCCCTGCGCAATGCAGTTAAAAGGACATAAGTTTGTAGTGTTGTGGAGCAAGCCTAACACGTGAGGGAATTACTGTAGGTTACAGATAGGAGGAGCGTGCTTTCAAGGAAGCACAAATGAAGTGCTTATACTAACAAAGGTGTTGGGCACTATAGCAAACCCTTAGATAGAAAGTCACCCCAGTGTGATACAAGAGTCTGACTGACCTGATACATTAAGAATGTGTCCTAAATCCTGCACATTGTGACTAGCAGGACAGAGAAAAAGATATCCTGTGATCTTTCCACAATGAACTGTACCAGGAGCCAGACTGCAAAGCTCTCAGGCTGGAGTTCACAATTACAGGAACCAGATCCCAGCACTCTAGAGCAGAGATGAAGACACGTGTCTGGTGATTACCACATTGCTAGCCTGCACTGTGCATTGAATCTGAGGTTCTGCATGACTGCTTTCAACTGCTGTGTTACTGAAAGTTAACTGCACATCCGGAAGTAATTTTTTCCTCTTTGCAGATGCTCTTAACCTAGAGAACTGCTTGAGTGCTCAACAGTAGCATTAGACTTGCCCTCCACAGGATTTTACTGGTGGGTGCCATCACCAGCAGACAGGGAAAGTTCAAAGGAAATGGAGTCGGATAGGGCTGCTATAGAACATAAAGCTCTCTCTTGGCATTTGGCAGTAACATTTCCCTCTCAGAGTATCAGTGTAGCACGAGCAGAAACAGTAACAGCAGCTCTTAGATTGTTGGTTTGGCCAAAATAATTTTCTTCTTAACCGAGAACTGTGCAGAAGATCAACTATGTCAGGCATCACTGTTTACCACAAGTCTAGTGGAAGCTCATTGCTCAGGGAAGAAACCTATTAATTCAAAGCATTCTTTTATCTGCAGAAAACCCCACATTTCCCGTGATGGTGGAGGCAGAGAGAACCCAGGTATTTAGATCAGCACTCTACACTGAACTCCAACAAAGACAACCCCTAAATGTGTGTAGAGGGGAGGTGTCACATGAAGAAGATACATGAGGGTTAGGGTTCAGCACAGGGCTAGCCCGAACTGTTAGCAAGTCTGATCTGGCTTGGAACATTCTGGGATAATTACATAAGTTAATTTGTGTCTATGGGGCATCACTTCCAGAGGTCACTGCTTTACCTGCTGCCCACTATCAGGGCGCTGACTGGGTGGCTGGGTACCCAACTGCAGAGAGAGGCAGCTGCTTCTGAAAGGTGTAAGAGCCACAGTAACATGATCAGACCACGCTCCAGACAAGTGAGCTACTTGGTAAGTCACGTTCTCTAGTCTCGGGCATGTGCAGCTCTGCAAGTCATGTTTGTCCACACGTTAATTATTAACTGTTTTTCTTCTGCAGAATTCTTCCCCAGCTAGCACCATGGCAACAGGTATCCCCATCCCTGGCAGCAGTGGTTGCTATAGTAACAGTGTCAGTGGATCATCCAAATAAGAGACAGAGCAGAGCAGAGCCATAGGCAAAGAGCTACACAGAAGCCACAGTTCTGGCCAATCTGTCTTTCTGAAGTTGCAAAACTTTCACCAGCTTTTCCGGCTCTGCTGGGGGAGTCTTTGAAACATCCACATCTGCACCAGCACTCTGGTACCTAATCAGGCCACCCACAGGGCAGGTTAGCTGCCGGGGGAAAGGAGGATTTGGTGCAATGAGTAACGGAGCTTTCCTTCCCTACCACCTAAAATGGCATTGTCCAATCTCCCTGCAGGAGAGAGGGATCAAGCCAGCTCCTCTCAGAGCCTGCTACACTGAGATATTTGCTTCCTACAAGTCCTTTTTCCCACTAGCTCCCATTGTAATGACGACACTTGCTAACTGCCAGCTCCCCCACACAAACACTGCCTCCTCTCCCAAGGCCTGCTGTGCTTAAGAACCACCTAGGATGTTATATAAGAAATGTGTTGGCAGAGAAGGTATCCAACATCTCACGTAAACCACTGGTGAAACCCTACCCTGGCCCACAGACCCTTTTTACAAGTAAATAGTCCCACAGAAGCCCTGGCCACAGCCCGTGGGCCATGGTGCACAGGTCATAAACGGGATCTCTCCTTGATCTCAAGTGAATGTTGGTCTTGATTGCAAAACCACCACATCGTTAATTCGGTCTGTGCTGAGGAGACACGCAGGACAGCAATTGCAGCTGTTCCTCAACAGCTCAACCAGAGGTGCTCAATTGCTCACTGAGGATGGAGGAAGCACAAAGAGTTCAGCTCTGCAGAAGATGCTAGAAGAGGATGTTTTGCAAGGAAGCCCAAGACTTGCATGGGAGCCAGTGGCACAGAGGTAGTATTATGTCTCTAATGCCAATCTGATCATCAGAACAGCTGTCAGACGAAAAGCCTTGCTTGTGTCCAGAAAACCCCCAGAATAGCATGAGATTTCAGGGTCGGGAGGGGTGGGGGGCGGCAAACCTGGCTTGGTGGAAGGGGATAAGTTGGTTTCACAATAGCAATTCAATGAAGAATACACACATTGTGAAACCAAGCAGGACAGCGTCTGAGCAGGGAGCTCAGCTGGCCGGGCAATAGGTGGGAGAGGCACTGTTCAAAGGTAAGGGCATTCTAAGTGCTTTACCAAACTATCTGAGATGGTCAGCAAGGGATGGGTGAAAGCCCTACAAACCATCCTCAGGGCAGCCTAAACCTGAATGTCCCCTCTCCCATCGGGGAGCTGAGGGATGCAAACTCCAGGGAGGATGGCTGGGAAGAAATGAGCCCATGGCAGAAGCAAAAAAGAGGAAAAGAAAAATAAGCAGGTGGCTGGAGCATCTGGTTGGCCCAGTCAGAGGGCCAGCCCTCATCCCCATCAATGCACCTCACTCTCCAGAGAACGTGTTTCTGCCACTGCCAGGGCACAGCTGGATTTTAACTGAGGAGACGTTTGTCTGGTTCTGGTTTTTAGGAAACAGGACCAGACTAACAGCAGCTTGTGCTGAGCTTAGCTGAGGGCACAGCTTTTAGCTGCTCACCAGCTCGCAGCAGTGTGGCAAGACATTGCAGTCTTGGCTGTCTGAGCTGGACTCGGTTAGACAGAAGGGAAAAGGAGAGGGGTAGGGAAGAGAAGAAGGTGGGGATGTGGAGGGGCAGTGTCACACCCCAGGTGGTGGTCAGGATTTAGCCAGAGTTGGGGAGCTGGCGGCATCATCTGAGTCCTGCTCTCTGGCCCTGTCTGGTCACGATTAGGATGAAAAAGGCCTGGAATCCCAGGAGTCAGTGGGGGTGGCACTCACGCCTTCTGCCTTGCAGCCAGCCAGGGTAGAGGGAGCCAGCTTCCCCCAGAGCCCCAAAGGCAGTGACTGGTGGAATAGCCCATCTCCTCATTGTTTTGTTCACCAATTAGGCCTAGTTTCTAAGTCAGCAATTTTGGTTCACTGACTTTTGGTCTTACACTGTTCTTGTTTACCAGGCATGATCTTAACATAGTCCTTCACTTGTAGCAGGAAGCCTTTTTCTGCCTTCCTTTTGCACCGTTTCCCATGATCACTTATTGTTAAGGTTACGGTGATCGTTGATGGACGTTGACTCACTTCACACAGTTGAGTTCCCAGGCAAGGAATTATTACCCCACTACCAAAGAAAGGCTGGGAAGGTGTGTTGCCAAATAATGCCGTAGCCTAGTCCCCAACCCCCTTGGCCAGAGGGGCTTTAGGGAATGCCAGGCTCGCTGGCTGCCTGTGGTGGGCTCCTGTCTCCGTCTGCCCTGATCTCTGCTAGCAGGCTGATAGTCAGGATGAATTAGTTGGGCTGGCTGCACTGCTGCCCCAAAGGGCAGTTGGAAGATTGTCCGACTCATCACTTCAGCCAAGTGGGTTGTCTGTGGTGTTAGTAGAATATCATCCTCTCCATTCTTCTGTCATGTCGGAGGCTGTTTGGGCTGCTTCTGCACTGTAATTTGCAACAGCTTTTCTGGCAAACCTAGTCCCTGGCAGTGGGTTAGTAGGGAATGTTGTATTTCCAACCAGGTGAGTTGCTAGAATTGCTTTCGTATTGTTGGGTTTTGATATTAATCGATCTTTCCTTCCTAACAAACCATGTCTGTGTGAGGTGCTTGTGGTCTGAGCCTGTTTTGGGGTGATTCACACCGTGTTGTCCTGGGAGAGACAAGTTGACCTCTAGGGGCCTGTAAGAGGCCCACCTGCATGCTGGTGGGCAGCAAATACAGGGAGGCGGTGTCAGGAGTTGGACAGTTTGACCACTGGCAGCAGAGATTATTGCCAGAGAGGCCACGAACAGCCCTTGGAGGACTAACGTACCTTGCCTTGAGTAACCTGAACCCGGGGGAAGTAAAGCATAATCCGTCGGACTCGAGTGGGACTGAGACATGATTGAGGGACTCCTGGGTTTAGCTGCAGGCTGGGTTGGGTCTAGTGAAGATGAGCCCTGAGCAGCAGCAAGAGGCAGTGGTTGCAGCCTGGCTCCCTTGGGAATCCTTGATCCGAAGGGACAGGGAGAAGAGATGACAAGCACGTGGGGGCAGGGGCCTGGGTGGGGCTGTGGTGTCTGGTTGGTTGGGGGCTCTTTCCTGCCTGTTCTTTGCGCTAGTAATTATGGGCTTGTCTGTTCTCTAGTCAGGAAGACTCCGTGGAAACTGGTAGGATTAAGACATTACAAGTCTCGAGCTATGAAATCGGGGAAGACATTTTACTCAGACAGCTCTAAACTTTAACTGATATTGAATCATCTGTGCTGCTTGGCTGCCCGGTGCGTGGTGTGCAAGTGTGCCCCAGCACCTAGGAACGCTGGCGTAGCTCCATTTCACCCCCCGACACGCTGCATAGACAAGGCCTTGCCGCTTACATTATTGAATTAGAGCTGTCACAGTCCACATCTCCACAGTCTCCAACAAAACCAGCACAGGTCAGATTAGCACGTCTGGATGCATCCACAGTCCAACGTACATCACTAGTGCCAGCGCAGCCCTTTGCGGAGGTCCAAGTGGGGGGATTTTCACACCGCCATTATATATTGTCTCGGAAGAGCTGAGAAAACCCCCAGGAGGTCAGAGGTGCAGGAACAGTAGGAGAAGCACATGCCAAAGAGTACTCTCAAGCCAGTAATGCCACTAAACATGCAGCCAGCTGCAGGAAGCCTTCAGGAGCTGCTCTGCTGTGATGGAACTCTAGGTGAGGAGTTGGTCCCCCTTGGGAGATCAGCTTGCCTCCTCCTTTTCCATGGTGCCAGGTCCCATTTCCCTCAGACACCTCCTGCTGAACAGGTGACCTCCATCCCCTCTTCCCAAGGACATCCGTCAGTCCTGGGCACATCAGTTCTTCTTGCCTCGCACGGGACTGAGACACGCCCCTCCCTGGGCGGGTATGGGTTTGTGGGGGAGGCAGAGACTTGTCTACTTGTGCTCTTGTCTCCCAGGCAATACACTCTAGCAGTAAAGTGGCAGGGCAGCTTTCCCCACAGCCCGGAGCAAGACAGCACTGGAACCCCTGTGGTTTGGAGCACCTACAGGTTTTGCTCCAGTGCTGTGTGCTTTGTTAGGATCTTGCTTCTTTAAGGGCTTTTAATGTTGCTGCAACTGGTGAGTCTTATTTTCTCCTCCTTTCGCTGTATTACTCTGGATGCCAGGAATAATGATTGCTCTGAGTCACCCCCCTTCCTGCGGAGGGTATCTGGGCTGGGGACGCAGAAGGTGCCTTTCCCTGCGTCACCAGTCTGCATGTTCAGCGTCCGTGCTATGTTTGCTGCCCTCCTCCTGAGGATCTTCAATCTGATAATCTCTTAATTGCCAGCTCCTAGGAGTTCATCTCCAGCCATCTGTGTCTATGGCTTACAGCTCGGGAGCAGGTTTCAAAATAGCCTCTGACCTTGTTTGTTAAAGCATGTTAGAAAACAGCCATGTGACACCCAGAGGGGTCTTACTTCTTCCCAGGTTCCTGTCCCAGCTCATGCTGGCAAGACACACTCACCCCAGGTGAGGTGAGCACTGCTGCCTCCCTTGTGTGTATGGCCACTCTCAGATTCTAAGATCTTCCTCCTCCTGTTGGCACTCTGCTCCCCTCCTCCACCCCACCCCCCGGACAATTAAAGGCTTAGAATAAAACCTGCCAAATCTGAGCTCAGATGCACTTAATTAGGAGCACCATGGAGATGTCTATAAATAACTGTTGTTGGGGCTAGAGGATTTTCACTTTACCCCCATGGAGGGCACTGCAAACTCATGTGCAGGGGCTACAGGCCCTGATCTTCATAGGGGGGCTGAAGGGAGCATTACCTCCCCCTCCCATTAATTCCTTGAAGCTGCCCTGGTAAAGGGTGCTGTGGCTGATGCTGAAGTCCAGTTTGGCCTTTCGCTGGGCTGGGAATAAAGAAGGTGCCAGTCCCTGGTATGCTCTGGTGATCTGCAGGGCTTTATGGGAGAATTACATCAGTTTGTCTGACCTTGGAGCCCCAGGTTGGTATTCTGCGCTCCCCGATTATTGGGATTGAATGCTCTGTAATCCCAGCCCTCTCCCATTGCAGAACTGCCCAAAGCAGTGCCTAGTGGAGGAAATCTCTCACTAGTACTGCAGGCTGCATATGGGAGCCAGGGCCTTTCATGCTAATTTATGGAACCAACTTGACTAAAACTGGTGTTTACTAAAGGAACAAATCTCCTAAAGAATGCAGAAGTAATGTCTTCAAAGGGCTCTTAGTGGGGTTCTTAGCCTGTCTCTTAAAATGAAAACAGGACCAAAGTTACCATTGCCCAAGGGATATGACAATAGGCAATGCTAGTGTATCTGCACGTGCTAGCTGGTCTCTATTGCCATTTTGTTCTTAGCTTAGCAGCAGCGACAGCTCGAGCCCATCTCAAGGAAGTTCTCTTTTTCCCCAAGTTATTTTCACCTTTATTTCCAGTGAGGAGCCTGGCAGACAAGGGGGTTTTCCTTCTAGCCTCCAGCTAAAGGAAAAGGGACGTTACAACAAAAGCCTCTTTTAATACCTTATATTTCAAATGCTTGAACTACTTTTCCTTCTCTGTGTCTCTTTAATGGAACACAGCGTGTTTGCCATGGTACTAAGCAGGCCAAGCTCTCTTTAGAGCAAACCTAAAAAGCTTCTTTAACACTGTTAATCTTGGACAGTTTCAGGGTCATGTTAACACCTTTGACCCCATGAGCCCACATATCCCACCTACATTAATATAATGGTGGCCCCCATCAGTGTCTGGAGCACTTAGGCATTTTTCACACTCCCTGCACTCGGTCCATCAGAAGCCTAGCAGAGAACAGAGCCACTCTAGCCTTGCACGATTGCTGGAGTCTTCTACGCACTGGAGCTCCCACCTAGACCACCAACCGCACCAGTGGGAACTTCCTGGTAAGGTTTCCCCATACAGACACCTGTCTAGAGGTAGGGCTATGGGCATCTTAGAAATACCAGACAAAGAGCACCACATGGCAGAGGGGGGAGCTGCCCCTGTGCATTCATCTCAAGGGGGGTGTTCGCTGAAGCCAATAGCAAATGACATGGCAACTTCACACTCCGCTGATCATTCAGCAGAAATGTCCAGCGGTGGGTCACACTGTGGGTGGGGCAGAGAATCATAGGCAGACTAGCAGCGCAATCAACTCCCTTGGACGTGGTCTATGCTTGGTGTTAGCCCCCACTGGGCCACTGGCGGCCAGCTTCGGGCAAGGCTCCTCCAGTGCATGTCATGACTTTCCACATCACGCTTGACGGCAGCTACAACAGCAACCAATGGATGGTCCCCAAATACAGACAAAGCCTTAGACCGTCACTTGGAAAAGGCAAAGGATCCCCAGCGCTACAGAAATGAACTAACTGCACTGCGCCTAGATATGAGTTAGCCCCTGCAAGCTGCATATCCATCTGTCTTCATTAGCCGCAGCATGCATGAGCCCAGGCAAGAACACCTTTCCAGGCAGGCAGTGTGGGAAGGGCTACGCCCTCCAAATCTGCAAGCATGGCAGCCTGTGTTCCCAGATTGGGTGCCGGCGCAAGAGATAAAGATGGACATTTCTCCCCCTCCCGCCACGCTGGTAATTAACTGCAATCTGAAATTAGCTCTGCCCTGCTCCCCTGGTAATCCCAAATTAATCCGGCTACAAGGTTTTCCTCTTGTTGCGAGTGTGACTGTATGAGCAAGTGACAAATCCTGCTAATAGCAAAGCAAATGCTCCTTTCGCCTTCTGTGTAATCCGTCTGGACTGCTGCCAGAGGTGAGTTTGTGAAGGAGACCGAATGCTTTAGTAGCAGCCCCCCTGCATTCTCCACAGACCTGGATCTTGATGTGTGCGATGCAGCTCAGGGCAATGGAATTTGGGGAGAGTTTCACATTAAGGGGACACGAGACAGGATTACTTGGACACTCCTCTTCCCTTTAAGCTTATTAAGAGCAAGGAAACATTGAGAACACAGCCCAGCTGGCTTTCCTGGCTTCCTACATACATCAGCAGACAGAAGGAGCTTCCATGCATTGGAAGCAAGTGTTCCTTTGCCACAGATTTCACCAAATGTTGTATGCAGCATCTTTTAGCTGCCCTGAGCCATCTAAAGGCTGGTCATCTGTGAGCTGGATTTACCACGCGTCCCCTTTGGGAGCAGAGGACTCCGTCCACCAGCTTGTATTTCCATAATGGGGCTCCCACGGTGCACTTATGACTGGCTCAGCACTAAGCCGGTTCGAAACATCAGCGCATGTTATTCTGCAAATTGCAGAACACGAGCCTGGATGCTGGAGATAGCAGCTGTTCCAGCACTTCAGTCAGAGTTCCACCAGCTCCACACCCAGCTGCACCAAGCTAGCCCCTTCCTGGGGGCCATTTCAGCACCAGTCCAAAGGGCACGCAAGCATGAGGGCTCAGAAAAGCAGCACCGTGCATCCTACATTCAGAGTCACATTTATCCCAGCCCGGGGGCTAGGCTTTCCAAGTTCAAGACATCAGGAAACAGAAGCTGGGAGAAGTCCTCGGGCCTGCTTCCCACCAGCCATGTCACAGGACTTTAACCATTAGGGCCGAGGAGAACCAGCTCTTCCAGCCTTTGTCATGGTTGGCAAATGTCACAAGCGCCTCCTGAAACCTGGCGAGTCTCTGCACAAAGCAGAGCGGCCAAAGCATGAGCTAAATGCAAAGAACAAGGGGCACTGCTAGCAAAGCGATCATAGAATTCCAAGCATGTCGACTCGTCTCCCCATCGAAGCATTTCTAAAGCACGTCTCACTGCAGCAGCTCAGCCCCTAATCCAGTCTAGCTCGTGCTGGGACCTGACCTCTTAGAACTGTGTTAGCAGAAGACTTGTTAGTTCTCTGGCTAAACATGAGCCTTGCTCTGACATAACCAGGATTCCTCAGCCCAGGAATCTCTCCAGGGCGCTCTTGGACTGGATTGGCCCTAAGGCAGGCTTTCTGTGCTGGTAACAGCTCGGTCCCTGTGAGGCGCTGTGGCTGCTTCACAATAGAAAGAAGCCTCTGAAGTGCTCCAAACACGGAGGACGGAGGCACTTGAATCGTCAAAGGGTTTGACCTATAAAACCGGGCGAGAGCCTGGGGTCACCAACAGCACAGACCTGAGTTGGGCTGGCTGCAGGGGGCCGATCAGTGCTCCGGGGCCTCACCGCTGTCTAGGATCCATGACAAGAAAGTTCTGTGTCCAAAGAGTTACAGGCTCCATAGCCCGAGGTATGTTCGTAACAGTGTGTGCTCTGATGGGTGGCTCAGCACCTGGGGACCCAAATCTGTTTCCATCTCTAGCACAGACAGAGCTTCAGCAGGCAATGACCAGCCCAACTCCAGCAGTCTCAACTCTAGAGCAGAAACCAGCTCCAAGAGCGACCCTCTGGGGCAAGGACTGAAAGGGATAAGAGCATGAGCCACTGCCGAGCAGGTTAGTGTAGCGGGACCCTGTCCCACAGACTGTGAGGGCAGAAGACAGCCCCAAGGCAAGGGAAAAGCTGCATTAGCAAGGGTTTCCAGGAGCGAGAAGGGTGTTCGCTACCCAGAAGAATGCACCTTCACCTCCCAACAGCACAGCCCGGGGCTGAGCTGGTGTGGGAGCCCTGCCTCGCACCATACTGACATGCGCAGGCCCTATGGCATTACCTCAGTCTGGAAGAAAAATAACTGCCTCATGCCCTACCAGGCACCGAGGGGATTTCAGGGCTATTCCACCAAGATTCTGTCCCTTGGCCATTCACCGACTCTTCCCTTAGCCAACATACCCAGAAGACAGGAAACAGCCAGGCACAAAACATCTCCGGGACGGCCAAACAACTGCATTTCCATCCTCCATCTGCAATTTCTCAGTCTGGATCGCAGCCTTCCACGGGAACAGAAACATGGAGTGGCCGGATTCCTCCCCAGACCTGGATACAGGTATTAAAACCCACATTCATGTCCCAGCACAATGCTGTGCAAGCGGGGCCACTACCAACTCCTCTCAGAGCCTCAAAGAGGCACCCAATTCCCTGCACCTTGCCCCTCCCACTCACCTCCCAGAGCTGCAGTGCTCCAGCTAGAGATGTGCACACTGCCCTGGGGTGGCCAGCTCCAGCCCGCAAGCCCTGCACACAGCTCTTCCAGCCGGAGGTCAGGACACATCCCTGCATTTACTGTCGTTTCAGGACCCTGAACCAGAGCAGTCAGCAGCCTTGCCATGCACCTTCCCAGCCACTACTTCTCCAACTGACACACCAAACCAAGGGCGAATGCAACAGACACTACTGAGGCTGCACTGGGTTTCATAAAGCTGTGCAGCAAGTTGATTTACCTTGGCTTCCACATCTGTAGAGTAAGTCGAGCCAACACTCCCTGCGCAGGGCTGCTGGGAGGAGTGGCACAGCACCAGCAAGCTGTGCCACCCTGTGTGCTACGACTACTCTCGTTACGTTGCTGGGGCAGGAAGCGTGCAGCGGAGGCCTAGGAGGGGCACCGAGGGGCAGTAAACTCACCATTCTGTCCAGCTGCAGTTTGCAGGGGAGGTTTAACACGTGATGAGCTGGTAGAAGGGCTGGTGAAAGGCCAATGCTGACGCTGTTTCAAATGTCAGCAGGAACTTAGGTCCTCTGAGGGGTGGAATCAGTTCAGCCAGGTTCAAGTGGGGGGGAATAAGGGGGGAAAAATACTAATCACGCCATCCCTCCCCCAACCCTGCACAACACTGTTCCCAGCAAGGCCTATGTATGAGAACCACAGTTACACCCAGACACTCACTAAGGCCAGAATGGAACTCGTCCCTGATTCTTGGACACGGGAGCTGGGGATGGGAGAGCACTGTGCGCTGACCTCGTTTCAGAGCAGCAGCCCCAATTACCTGGGACCATTTCCCACTGCAGGGCTTGCTGGGCCCAGGCTGTTTGCCAGGATGAGCCATGCGGGATGTTACCCTGGCTGAGTGCACCAAGGCCACGCACGGGGTTTTCCCAAAGTACTAGCAGGGAGACAGCCTCGCCCCTCAGGGTTTAAGACAGTCTCTAACTCCGTGGGGTTGGGTGAGACCTTCCCAAGGGCAGATCATCCCATGTCTCCTTGAGGCATCTGGTGCTGGCCACCTGGGTAACAGGACGCTAGAGGAGGCAGGAACTAGGTCAGACCCAGTCTGGCAACTGCTGCACGCACTGGCCCTTAGGAACACTGCCTGTTCTGTAGGTTTCCTTGAGCTGGGATTTTCTGAGCCTTACACTAAAACAGTGAGAAGAGAGTTCACCCATCTAACACAAGCCACAGGCAGCTCTGGACTGGGACAAGCACCTAAAGCAACAAGGCTAGTCCACAGCGCTCTAGGGAAGCGTAACTGGAGAGCAGCTAGGACAGGAAACCACTGTGTGAGCACTTGCATTTTACACTGATTGTTAGACTGCCGGGGGGCCTAGAGTACATTTCCCCACCAAACCAGCACCCTCTGCACTCCTCTGGCAGGAAAAGGCCGAGACCGAAGGAGCTGTCAGCCTCCCTCACACAGCAAGCACTTCTTCCCATCCTGCAGAGCCTTGCCCAAGGAGAGAAAAGGGTTGGCAGAATGGCTGGATGTTTTCAACTCTCTGGTTACACCAGTCTGAGTGCCATGTGCAATTTGAAATAGTCTCTGGATTTCAATTATTTACATGTTAGGAAGGAAAAAGCACTTCAGCCTCTGAGACAAATGCTATCCATAAGAGGAATGGGCACTGAAAAGCGCAGCTAGAGAAGATCGCCAAGAAGAAATAGCCCTCTGTACTGCCAAGGTCCAAGTGATGGGTACCGGTGGATACCACATAGGCAAGACCAACACACTAGGACTTGGTGCAGACCTCGTGCATCTCTGGCACAAGTGAGCTCCAATAACTCTCTGGAGCCATCAACTGAGTGGGGATGGGCTGCATCTGTAACACCACTAAATTCTTCACTACAGCCCGTCCTGCAAAGACGCAGCCGGGCGCATCTCTGGGTGCACCTGGCAAGGTCTGGCGCCAGCCAGCCACAGCAGATCAAATGGAGCATTCCCACAAACCAGGTCATTCTGCCCAGCCTCGTGAGGAAGAAATAAGGCCCAGGAGCGAGGGTGGGCTTATGCCAGGCACAGAGCACCTCCAGGGCCAGCCTGCAGCAGTTGGACTCTTCTGCTCACACAGGAGCCTCCATCATGCCACATGCCCAGCCATAGCAGGACCCTGATGGAGAGTCAAACAAGGGAAGGGGAGTCGCTCTCTCAGAGCCTTAGCTAGTGACTTGTTAGCAATCCCTGCTAGTCTGCCCTGGAACGTGCAGCTCGTCTGCAAGGTTGGGAAACCCCTGTGCTGTGGGAGGGCAAAGGGAAGCAGACAGGCACACGGAGAATCCTCCTTCTACACACCTGTGTGTGGTGTCAAGGCAGGGAACGTGCACATGGCTCACAGCACAGCAGGGTCCTGGCACGTGGACAGCACTGGGGATGACGAGGGAACATTTTGCACAAATAAAGCTCTCAGAGTCTCCCAGGGACCTGCTCAAGAAGATGAGCTTTAACCCCACCCATGGCCAGCCACAAGCAGAGCCCTTACACAGACGGTTACAAAATATTTTAATGCTTGTTCAAACACTGGCGTCACTTCTCTGGAGCAAGTGTTCCTGTGTTTGCCAAATGACAAACAACATACTTCATCGTCGGGCACAGCCGCTCTAACCATGAGACGCAAGAGCTGTAATCTCCATGCACAGCAGGCGCTGGCCGGAAAGTCACCCCCCCCACCACACACACACACTTTGCTGGGCACAGAGGAATCTGGGGCAGGGTGACGAATCCTTCTCCCTGGGCCAAAGAGTGTTCACAGCCACTCCTCCCCAGGCCAGAGATCTGTGCAGGACCCTCCTTGCCCCTAACACTGCTGCCCAGGGAGCAGTCACAGGGCTTCGCAGGGGATACACCCTCCCACACATAGCCTCCCAAATCCTCCTTCCCCAGAGCCACTGAATCCACAGGATGGATTTTCACTCAGGTGCCTAAAACCATTTAGAGCACTCGACTCTTCAGAGCTCTCGTTCCAAACTCCAGCAGCCAGGGACAGGCCCAGGAGTAACTCCCCTCTTCCACACCTGCGGAGCCCTCCGGGAACCTGAAGAGGTACAATGCTTGGGAGCCGCACTGTCGTGGGCCTGAGCAGGGCCTCTCTTGGGACGATGCCTGGCCTGCAAATCAGGACTCCTGCTTCGGCAGAGTGCAGAACTGAGCTAGCCACCATCTGCTTTCTCTCTGCCCCGAGCGCCGGCATCCACACCGAGAGATTTCAGAAATGACAATTTACACCCAAGAACCGGTAGCCCCCTGTGATTGTGAGAAACGACTGTTTTCATTTCGTGCAAAGAGAGTGAAACCCCCCTGGGCTGGGAAACACCCCTTCACTCCGGATCAGCCCCCAGCAATGCCTCGTGGGCCCCACTGTGCCCCGTCCTAGCCACAGGCGTGGGGGTGGCCTACCTGGTCCTGCTCCTAGTGATACCTGCGTTATAGAACCCCTCTCCCATTGCACCAGCTGGCCCCAGTGAGCAGTGTCAGCAGAGGCCAAGGAGACCAATGCCCCAAGTCCCCTTCACAACAAGGCTGAGGCAGGCTAATGGAGAGCAGAGCAGCCCGCCCTGGAGAGAAAACGTCAGCTTGCCAATAAAACAGCATCTGAAGAGTTGGCTCCCCTGAGCACCCACCTGGTACCAAGGGAGACCCAGAAGCATGCCCTTTCCCCCCCCAGAGGCCCTCCCTAGCGATCTGCAGCTCCATGGACCCTCCTGGTGCATGGAGGAGCAGAAACATCGTCTCCCTTGCACAACCACTGCCTGCCCCTCCTCTTGCAGCAGCGACCCACCTGGGTATGACCAGGCTCCCAGCAAAGTCCGGTGATCGGGAAAGGACTGTTTATGACAGAACCATAAAACGATGGGATAGGCTTAGAAAACCCTCCCTGAATTCTTTTAAGGGACAGTCCTGGGTCAGAAACTCAGCAAGGGGTGCGTGTCTCAGCTCGCCTCCGCTCTGCCACCCCCTCCCCAAGCCAAGTGGAAGGTGTGGGAGCCACTCCAGGGACGGGTCCCACTGACGCTTTTCTACTATGATAACAAGGTGCAGAAGCACCTGTGGCCTCGGACTAGCAAGGCGCCTTTTGCACAGCCAGGCCCGCTGACGAGAGGTGCCACTGACGCTCGGTGCTGTCAGCCGCACTCGGGGAACTCCCTCACGCTTGGGCCTCTCGCAAACACGGAACCAGGCCACTGAAAACGCCAGAGACGGTTTCAGACCAGGGCTGGTCTCCCAGGTCCTGTCTGGGCACCCCGCTACGGGACGTGCGGCGCAGCCACCGAGTCAAACTGGCCCACAGTCCGTCCGCTGGGCAGCGGTCCCGCCGGAGCCCGGCTGTCCTCGGGCTACGAAGCGAAGTGGCTGGAGGACCAGGCCCGGCTGAATTCGGGGACCCGGCTGGCCCTGGGGTTTCAGCCCATGTTCATCAGCGCCACCTCCTGAGGGGGCCAGCATGGCCCGTTAGTGCTCAGATGGGCCCGCCCAGCGACAGCCCGGGGCTCGGCCGGGCACTGGCAGCAAACACAGGGCGGCCGGGCCGGGGCTGCGCTGGGGGGGACGCGCAGTCCGAGGGGTCTCAGACGTCCCCCCAGCGCCCGGCCCCACGGCAGGAGCTCGGCCCGGCACAGAGCCCCGGGCACAAGGCGGGGCCCGGCTGCCGGGGACTCGGGGGGCAGGGGTGAGCGGAGCGGGGCGTCCGCCGCTCCAGCCAGGCGGGGAGAGAGGACAGGCAGGAGACGGCTCCGGGGGCCGGGCCCCGCGGGGGGGAGTCGGGGGGCCGGGCCCCGGAGGGGTTGCGGGGGAGTCGGGGGCCGGGCGGACTCACCGCCCGTGATTTTCTGCAGGCCCAGCACGTCCTCGGGCCCGATGAGCGGCCGCCGCAGCAGCGCCTCCTCCTCGGGGCCGGCCGCCGCCCCGCCGCCCTTCTTCACCCGCATGGCCGCGGCCGCCGCTCCCGCCGGCCGCCCGCGCCCGTGTCGGCGCCG
>ML675623.1:20068468-20085744 GCA_007922155.1 Mesoclemmys tuberculata | reverse complement strand
GGCAGCGCCGCGCCCCGCCCCGCCCCGCCGGCGGACAGACGGGCACATGCGAGGCCGGGCGCTGGAGCAAGGCCGACGGCCCGCCTGAGCCCCTGCTGGCCCCGAACCTAGCCCGGCCTCCAGGGGACCCGGCCCGCCCGGCCGCCCGCAGCAGCTCTCGCAGGCAGGACCGCCCAGGCCGGTCACCCCAGGAAGCCCCGCTGCGCCGCAGTCTGGCTTTCACTTTATTGAAAACAACCTTCGTTTTGTTCAACATCCTCAGCGCCTCGCTCGCCCCCGCCCGCCGGGCCCCAGACACCCCAGGCAGGGAGCTCAGAAACCCAAGGGCCCCTTTGGGAAGGAAGGTCCCTGAAGTAGGAGCAGCTCTCAGCTGGTGGGGAACTGCAAAGAAGCCCTGCCCTGGCACACGCGGGCCTGTCTACGCCCTGCCCGGGGTCTCGCTTGCATTCCCAGCCCACAGGGGGAGAAGGACCCACATGCGTGGGGCCCGGCCAATACCCAGATTCCCAACAACAGTAAAAGGAAGGAGCCCCACAAGTGTCCACGTCTCACCCGGCCCTGCCCCTGCTAAGCTTGGCAACCCCAGGGCACACTGGGTAGTGGCTGGGCGCACTTCAGAGTGCTAAAGCATGCAGAGGGCACAGACACTCCACAGCATCTCCCAGAAGCGAGCACCGACCCTTCTAACTCACAGGAAAGCCTCTTAAGCCATGCACCTTGGGGGAGAATGCGCGAACAAGCCAGGAGTGCAAGCTAGACTCATTCCCAGCGAGCCCCCCACACTTCCTCCGCTCCTGGCTGGCGGTGCAGCCAGGCTGCAGTGCCCTGGAAAAGCAGAAGTGCCCTGAGCTCACACACCATGAGCCCTTGGCAGGGGGTTTTCCTCAGCCAGTCACTTGCAGCTGCAGCCACTGTGCACTGCGTGGGGTATGTCTGCATTGGAACATGCAGCTGGCCTGGGCTCATAGGGATCGTGCTAAGGGGCTGTTCGATGCAGATGTTCACACTTGGGCTGGAGCCCAAGCTCTGGGACTGTCCCACCATGCAGGTCCTAAAACCCCAACTCCAGCCCAAGCCCAGACATCTACACCGCAGCTGAACAGCCCCTTAGCTGGAATCAGCTGGCACGGGCCAGCCGGGTGTTGAACTACACTGTGGACACAGCTTTTAGAGTCTCGGCTAACCCCAGGGGGAAAGACAAAACCCAAGCCAAGAGCTCCACGCTGGGAAGTGGCTGTGATGGTTCAAAGCCTCCATTTCTGATCCAGCCCCTAGTTCTGCCAGACTTGTCCAGGGCTCATAAATAATAACCCGAGTCGAAGCCTTTAACTGGGCCCTGACTGTTCCTACCCAGGCAGGCTGGCAAGAGCTGCCTCTGAGCTCTCCTGCCACATGGGGCTGGCGTGGACAGGCTCAGTCAGTTTTCGTGGGCTCCTTCTTGCTCTGTTTGGCCTCCCGGAGGATCTTCAGCAGAGACAGCAGGATGGGCACTGCCATGGGCAGGAAGAGGGGGATGTAGATGGCAAATTTCTGGTCATCAGGGAAGTACAGGAGATGCAGCAGCGAAGGGTCAAAGAAGGCCCGCTCCGAGGAGGTGACCGCCTCTTTGCTGGCCTGGAATGCTGAGCCCAGGTGGCCGGAGGCCAGCTCCCGCATGGCAGTCTGCGCTGACGCTACTGCATGATACACCTGGATGGGACCACACAGCCAGTCAGTGCACAGCAGACCCTGTCCAGGCAGGTGGAGGGAGCTCCAGGCACACACGCTAGGCGCCCCACGAGTGCCAGAACCAGAGCAAATCCTGGAATGTTGTGTCTGGATCTGCTCTAGGAAGTGACTCTGACCTCTACACTCATCCCCTCTCAGCACTCACAGCCGGGGGCTCCGAGTGTCAAGCCAAGCTTCTCCTACACTGTCACCAGACGCCCGTTCAACCCCACTGCCTTCTGCGCTCTAAGCTACACCTGGGCAGTCCCACCCTCCTTAATGGCTTGCACGGGAGTAACCAGGACAAGACTTGGGCATGCGACAGGAACTTAGCTCCTGCTGCTGCGCGGGAAGGAAGGGCTGGAATCAGCTCCCTGCCCTAGAGCGGCGTTGACTCCAGGGGTACGACGCACACATCCAGGGAGTGGGTCTGCCACTTGTACAGTCGCTTGTCAGAGCGGACCTGCATTGACGGCACCAAGCGTTTTCAGCCCAGCCGAGAGGGGATGGGAAAGATTTAGGTCTAGGACATAGGGGAGTGATGCTGCAGAGGCAGACGTCTCAGCCCCAGGAGAGGGCTCCCTTGTGGCCTTAGCTGACACAATTTTCAGAACCCGCCCCCTCCCCAGGAGGGAAATCGGTTTGCAAGTCTGGGCAGACAAGGCCTCCAGCAGCAGCAGCGCGTGGGGCTCCTGGAGGATGCTGGCAGCCACCAACCTGTCAGAGCCCCCCCGACACACAAACACCAACACCCACCTCAGAGGCAACATCATCCTTGATGACAATGTTCCCGATCTTGTCTAGCAGCTGGGCCAGGGAGGTGAGGGTGGTGGACACCGTGGCGATGTTCTCCACCGTCCGTGTCCACAGTAGGCAGTCCAGCTCCCAGTCAGCCAGCCCCTCGTTCCCAGGGTTCTCCAGCAAGAACTCCTCTGGGAGCGGTGCCCGGGAGACCCCAAACAATAACCTGTGGGGGAGAAGGGGCAGATCAGGTGTCCGCTGGCAGGGGGGGCACGGGCTCAACTCTTCCCCCTGCAGCAGAGGCAGGGAATGGGCACCTGGCCGAAATTTCTCATCTGCCTCTCCTGAAGCGTGTTCAGCATTGGCAAGAGGTGCAGGTCTGAGCCCTGCTGCCGAGCGCGGCAGGTGCAAGCCAGGCTCCCTGAAGCTACTCCCGCCTGCGGGGAGAAAGGGCTGTCTGGGGCACACCGTAGCCGACAAGGGACAAGTTAGCGGGACTGCAGGTTTGTGGTCACCACCACCACCCCTGAGCCAGGCTGGCCCTGCAGCTAAGGGCTAACAGGAGCCACACTCCAGGTAGCGTGCTCACCGGAGCTGGGCCAGGAACACCTCCATCACTCGCACCATGTCCACCTCCACCCGCAGCGGGAGAGGGCCCTTGTCAGTAGCTTGGTGGTCGACGTTGTACACCTGCCAAGAAAGCAAGTCAAGGGCAGGCCTGACCCACGCTCTGCCTCATCACCCAGGAGGCCCCCAGCCCCTGCTCTCCATCCAGCCCCCAATTCCGGGGTACCCTGTATCCAAGGAACAGCCAGTGTTCAGGCCTAGGGCCCGGCCAGCCCCACCTCTGACGGCGGCCGAGACCAGCTGCACCACAGGGAGGGGCAAGAAACTGACACCAGGCGGAATAAGCCCGCAGGGCAGCGTGGGCATTCTTGGGGCCCTGGCAGGACTCTTCTGGGGCTGGAGGACAGGACCAGGAGCTCTCAAGCACAGCACAGGGCTCTAGTTAGCCAGCACCTGCCCATCGCAGCCCCAGCACGGGCAGGGGACCAAAGGAACGGCCTAGGCACCCCGAGGGAGCAGAACGGTTCCTGCCTCACCCAGGGCAGGGCTGTGCCGCAGCCCATCTTCCTTACCATGATCCCGCCCCAGCGGGGGCTGTGGAAGGCGTTGGTCCCCACGGCAGCGCCATCCTTGTCCTGGATGTAGAGAGGGGAATGGACGCGCTCGGGCACGTACAGCAGGAAGTTCAACACAGGGTAGAGTGAAGTGGCACTGGAACCTGGGGCAGCAGGCAGTGAGCACCAAAGCATTTCCACACCCGCCCCAGCCCCGCCAGGTGCCAGCGGCCGACAGGGATGCAGGAGCTCGATGTCCAGAATGTTACTGGGGCAGGACCCCCCACCCCACCCCCAATCAAGGAGGCCAGACTCAACCTGGCTCCTGAGAAGGCGTCTGTGGCCTGATGGCTACATCAGCGCCTTCAGCATCAGCCTTATGCGGAGACCCCATGTGGGTCACAAACAGCACGAGTTCGGCTGGGTCTCAGCCTGCCCCTCTCATGGGGACCTGCCCTTCTAACTAGTCAGCAGTACGGGAGCCTTTGCCCGAGGGAGACGCAGGGCTGGTGGGGTCAGGGTCCCGTGGGCTGTGCCTTTCCCACTTAGCAGCACTAAACTCTCAAAGCAGCCACAGCCAGGACACAGAGTGGGACTTACCCAGCCTGGCTTCCACCGGGTTAATGACGTGGGGGAGACTGAGCGCGCTCAGAATGAAGCTGGAGGAGGCCTTGTCAAAGCGGGGCGTGACCCCCAGAACAGCGTAGTACAGGATCTGAGGGGAGCACAAAGGAGACAGGTGTTGTGGGAAGGGGACCATCCCTGAGGCCAGCCTCGGCAGGGCTCTCTCCGCCTCCCGCCCAGCTCCTCACCTGTGAGTCCACAGAGAAGTTGGCCACCAAGCCCAGCTTGTCGAGGAAGGGCTGGACGTAGTGGCTGACGGCTGCCTCGATGTCCCAGTGCACGTCATGGGACTTGGGGTCCGGGTTCAATAAGCTGAAGGTGATTTCATACCCTGGGAAGAGCAGAGAGCGGAGGCTGGCACTAGCATCCCACTGCAATGAGGAGCTGCAGTGGCACATGCCAGGGCAGCAGCTGCCAACGGCCCAGGATCAACCTGGCCACCCCCTAGGTGGGGGGTGCAAGAGCAGCGATTCCAGAGCTCAGCAGATCCCAGGCAGGAGAGAGAGAGGAGAGAGCTGCTCTCCAAGGAACAGCAGTGGGACAAACCGGAGTCCCCCAGCCTCACGCTCCTGTGCTAAGGGGCCCTCAGGCAGTGGCACAAAGCAGCGGGGGACACAGAGGACCCAAGAGTGTGTTACTCAAAGGGGGGAAGGAGGGCCCTTGGGAATCCCAGGGCTGGGGAAGAGGAATGTGGCCGAAGTGGGGTCTGTGCCCAGGGAGACAGCATTCTGCGGAGAACCATGGGAACAGCCTCTCATGGCTGGTGCTCAAAGTATCCTACCCAGGCTGGATTTAAAGGGGCGCCTCGTGTCCGTGCCAAGCTGGTCCATAGGGACATAGTCAGACAAGGTGGTGGTGATGGAGTCAGCAGTGAAAGACATGGCCTGCACGATCTGCTGCACCCGGGCATTCACGGCAGCCAGAACATCCTCTGCGCCCCGCATACACCTCATCACGGCACTGCGGTGCTTCCCGATGTACACACCAGTGCCCTGCAGAGAGACGGCAGGGCACTGAGAGCCAGGGCACAGGGGGGAGGGGGCGTGACAGGCAGATGTGCACACCTCCCTGTCCTGGGAAGGGCGCAAACAGGGCTCGGCACTCCCAGGGCAGCCTGCTAAGCCGTTGGTAGGGGTTGCCCCCGACTTAACCCTTCTTGTGTTGGGACCGAGGACTGCAAGGCTGGAGGAGTTGCAGGGACAGTGGCCTCAGCCCTCAGGCAAAGATGGTCTTGGATTGTTCTGCACCAGCCCCACAGGCACATGTCAGGATTGGCACAGATGGGCCACTAATGTGGGCCCACAAAGGGCAAGGGAGAGCCCAGCCTCTTCCCAGCTAAGGGGCACGCAATGACCAACATGGGAAGCTTCTGCAGGAGGGTGTCCCTCGCAGCAGTGTCCCCCCTTCAGATAGTCCATCTCCAGTGCCCCTGCCGAGGCCCAGCCACATGGCTCCGCCCTTGGGCTGTGCCTACTGGAAAGAGAGCGGCAGGGGAACAGGGCGTCTTTCTGGGCAGATCCACGTCTGTCGCAATCGCTCTGGATGGCAGCCGGCTGCTCTCTTGCTGCAGGGACACAGCAAGGGCAGCTCTAGCTAGTGGGAAGAGCAGGCAGCCCCAGGACGCTCCAAGCCGTGCTCCTAGACCCAGAGTGAGAGGTTGGGACACCAGAGGCAGGGCACTCCCAGCAGAGGATGCTCTACCTGGGGCAGGAGAGGGGAGGTTTCTGGGACCACGTACACCGTCAGGGAGCCCAGAGAGTCCTCCTGCAGCGAGAGCAGCGCAACATCTGCCTCTGGAGAAGAGAGGGGAGTTAGCATGGTTGGGAACCTCCCCCTGACTGCACACGCCAGGCAGCACCCCATCCGGGATGGAGCAGACGTTACCAGCTGCACAACGGGAGTGTTCCAGGGAGGGGAATCCGTCCTCTGTCCCCCCAGCCCATCTCCAGGCAGAGATCACCAGGCTCCCTCACCGCCCCCGCTACAACAGATGTCTGTCTCCACAGCCAGTGCTTACAGTCACCACTAGGTCCCAGCACACACCCCACAGGCTCCTGGAGCGCCCCCCCTTCCCTGGATCAGCCCATTCCCGCAGCAGCAATCCCAAACCACTTCCCGGGTGACATGCCCCCCCCAGCACCCTGGGAATGCAGGCCCTTTGCTCCACACAACACAGTGCATTTCCAGGCAGGCTGCGAAACTAGTCCCCCCGCACCCCGAAATCTTACTGAAGCCTGGAGACCTCAGAGCAGCACCATAGGGCACGGCTGGTTGCAAGCACCCTGGCAGAGCCAGGGCTCCATGCTCTTTGCCAGCTCTATCCAGAGGCAGCTGCACCCCAGGGCCAGCCTAGCATGTTCTACAAAACCAGTGGGACATTGTACCTTGCACCGTGGCCATGCCCAAGGCTGCCTGCTCTGTGGCGGTTGCACTGCGATAGGTCGTCTCATAGCGGGATGTAAGGCTTGTTTTTGCTGCAGGGAAAGGAGAGCAGGTGAGGCCAGCTGGTCCTATGTGCTATGCTGTCTGGCATCAGGGCCCTGCGCTGGTAATCCTGATACACGACCAGGGATAAAAGGGAAACGCCCCTTCCCCAAGCTGTGCATGTGCCATAAGCCTCCCCTTATGCCAGTGCTGAACCCAGCTCCCAGAGCTGGGCAAGGCCTCACCGCCCAGCTGGTCCATCCCCACAGGCAGGACAGCCAGCTGGGCCATGTTCCCTAGGGTCTGCCCAGTGTGACGTGTCACAATTGGGCTCCCCTCCCTGGGGGAGGCTAATACTGTAGGCTGGGGTGCACGGCAGGGAGCAGCCCTGAGGGCAGAGGCAAGAAGCAGGTTGTGCCCCCTGCTCTTCACCCTCCAAACCTGCGTCTCACCAGCCAGCTCCTCTGTAGCCCACTGTTTAATTGCACTGGGTCAAAAGAGGCTCATACCTGAAGGAAAGTGGAGCCAGCGTTTCACAGCTTGGGGGAAAGGAAGAAAATTCCCCAGTGTCATTACTCACCACCATGACTGATCCATGGGGGACAGCCCCACCCCCAGAGTGGTGTTAGCTCCTGCAACTGGAGGAGAGAAACAGGGACACCACTTGCACCAGGTGGCTTTGAGTCTTGGTTGACAGGGCTGCTGGCCTCTCCTTCACTAGCACAAAGCCACCTGTGGCAGTGAGCTCAGCAACAGCCAAGGGGAGAGGAGAGGGACAGCGGGCCGAGACACGAGAGACTAAAGAAAACGGGGTCCCTGGAAATGAGGCGAAAGCACATGCCCCCCGGGAGCCAGAGGTTCTTACAGTTCAACACGTTCTCCTCCTCCTCTGTGTCTGTGAAAGGCAGTTTCCTCTGCTGAGCTCCTGGCAGAGCCCCCTTGGCAAAGACCACCGAGACGGGCACAGTCAGCTGGAACTGAACAAACCGCAGGTTAGCCGGCAACGCAAGACACCGCCCCTGCCACCCTGCCAGCCTCCGCCGACCCCCACAGCTCTTCGGGCGCCCCAGGACCACCCGCACCTGCTGACTCCCCGGGCCCCAACAGCGCCCGGACTGAACGGCTGCTGCCACCCCGGAAACGCCTGCGCCGAGCAGCCCCGGTGGCGGACTGCACCCAGCTCTGCCCGGGGGGGGGGCCGCCAGGCACGGAGCGGCCCGAGCAGAGCAGCGTCCAGGGGCGCAGCTCCCCGCACGCCCCCGGGCCCCGCCCCCCGGCCCGGCCGTACCCGCAGGGAGCCCAGCGCGCGGATCCCCGCGTAGGGCAGCGGGGCCCGGTAGGTCTCCGTCGTCTTCCACCAGAGCGGCAGCCCCAGCGCCAGGGCGACGGCGGCGAAGGAGAGGGCGGCGCGCTTCCCTCGCGCCTTCTCTGCGGGGGGAGGGGCGGTCAGGCGGGCCGGGACCGGACCCGACCCGCCCCGCCCCCCCCCCCACGCCCCCCCCCCCCCCCGTCACCCCCCCCCGTTCCCCCCTCCGAGCCGCACCCGCCTCGTCGGCCGCCATCGTCCTCTCCGCGCCGCTTCCGGACGCCAAGGGGCGGGGCCTGCCTAGCCCCAGCCACTCAGAGGCGGGTAACCTGCCGGCGGCCAATCGGTGCGGAGCGAGCAGCCGGGGACGGCCTAGACTAGCAGCAGCACTGGCCAATCAACGCTGACCAAGCGGGTCGCCAAGGCGCCGGCGGGGTACGGGTCCCTTGGAGGGACAGGCCGGAACCTCGGCGGCGGGGCTGCGGCCCCAGGCTCGGCCCGGCAGGGAGCGGCTCCCCCACAACCGGCTGCGTGTCGAAGCCTGACCGTTTCCCGCCTTCGCGCGCTGCGTTGTTTGGGCGGCTTCCTTTCCCTGACCGGCACCAACCGGAACCGGAAGAGCGAGATCTGCCATGTTTGCTCAGGGAACCGGAAAAGGAAGTGCGCGTTCCGCCATGTTTGTTCAGGGTCACGGGGGGCGGGGTTAGGCTTGTTTGGGCGGTGTCAAGTGTGCTGCCGGGCTGGTGCGAGTTGGGCTCGCCGCGTCACGTGTGCCTACGTCGAGAGGCAGCCCCTCCCCCCACCGGTCCTGTCCTGTCCTGTCCTTTGTACAGCGCCGAGCACCGCCTGGTCCGTGGCAGGCTTCAGGGGCAGCACTGGGCAGGGAACGCCCGACCTGTAAGTCCTGCCAACAGCAGGCTAGGCTGGGCCCCCCTCGACCCTCACCGTGGCCTGGCCTGGCCTGGCTGAGCAGCTGAGGCCAGGGAGGAGGCCCAGGGAAGTCCCAGCAAAGGTCTGCTCTGGCTTCCCGGCAGGGAGAAGTCACTGCTTGTCTGCCCTGGGCCTGCTTATCTGCAGAGCTGGACCCGCCCTCCTGCTGGCAGCAGCAGGGCCCTGCTGTGGAGGGCGCGGAGCTGGGTTTGGAGACATCCTTGTGTCCAGCCAGGGCCTTCCAGGGCTAATTAACGCCAGCAGCCAGCCCCCGGGGGCAGCTTTCCTCCAAGCTGACCTTTCGTCCTGCTGGTCTGAGCAGACCACGGGAGTGGGCCCCAAACCCAGCCTGGCCTTTGCAAGAAGGAAGGAGACACTTGACCTTTCTGCCTCCATTTTCCCAATCTGTAAAACACAGCTATTGCCCCAGGGCAGGTCAACTTGCCAGAACTGAGGACTGGAGAGCTAGCACTAAGTTAATTCCTAGGTGGCAGAATGGCACTTTACCCATGACACAAGTCAGACAGACTCAGGCCCTTAAGGGTCATCTTCAGCCAGGACAAGGGCTGGGGGCGGTTGGCCCAGGAAAACACCAATGGAACCTGAGAGGAGTAGACCGGCCCCCCTTACAGCTCTACCACTTGTAATGCAAGCAGGACTCTGCCGGTAGGCATGCGCCTGTAGTCCATACAACAGGCAGTGCTTGCAGTAGCAATGGGGATGGAGCGTGTGCAACTAAAACAGCTCCAGAGCAATCTTAGCTGCATGAGAAAAAGCTAAACACCCAGGCCTTGTTTTACCAAAGTGTTGTAGTCCCAGCTCTATGGGAGGACAGCAGCCAAGGGCAACCAGGTTCCTTGCAGAGGGATGGACCAGTTCTACTGAACTGAGCACAGAGCAAGAGATTCGTGTAGCTCCTCCATCAATTGCACAGGGATAGCTTTACCCACTACTAAAGCTCAGCCACTTCTGGGGTGGAACTTGGCAGCTGTTTAGCTGCACAAGGCAGTTCAGTGGAAGAAGTGAGGAAAGCTCCACTCTACCGCTGAAGCAGTAGGGAGATTTGGAGAGGAAGTTTGTAACGGACAGCACGGATCTGGAACTGGGACTCTTTGGGAGAGGAAAGGCTGGATGTGGAAGCAGCGTCCAGCGGGGTTTGTTGCTCCAGAAGTGTGTGCCTGGAAGCAGCTGCTTTATCTCTCCCACCCCAATTCAGGTTACCTGTTAAATGGGCTGCCACCTTCCTGGAGAAAAAGCAGCCAGTCCCCGTATGAAAGAAGCGGTTGCTCGTCACTTTCCCTACAATTTATTTGTTAGACTATTTGGTACATCAGGTGCATATGGGGAACACAATACACGTGGCAGTAACAGGCTCCCCTACCATCAGCTGCTCACACCTGACTCAGCCAGACACAGAGCGGGTGGCGGCAGCAGCACAGCGCTACGGGGTGGGGAGCACACAATCAGAACTGCAAAGCTACAGCTTCACACCACAGTGCAGTCCAATGCAGCGTGAGGTCCCACAAGGCAGGTGGAGAAAGGGTGCCAGAGCACCAACAGGAGAGCACACTTCCTGCATGCAACACCCCTCATGAATGGGGCCTCCCTCCAGAGGGCCAGGCCTGGGCACAGGGGATCTCCCCGGCCAGCCTGGCTCTCCTCCCTCCTCCAGACAATAACCTTAATGGAGAACTGGAGAATTAAAGGGAAAGGAAATCCCGTGGATGGGGTGTGCAGCGTGGACTTTCTAAGCCAGTCCCCCGTGGGAGGCTCTGCCTGGGCACCTGCCCCCCAACCTCCTCCCTCCCCTTCACAGGCACAAAGTCATTAGCAGCTGAAAGAAAACACCAGACGGGGCTGTCCATCCAGGTGGGGCTTGCTCCTCCCTTCCTCTCCCCCGTACCAGGTTCCTCTGGGCACTGGAGGCTGGGCACTGAACGGCTACTTGGCTCCTGTCGGCGGCTACAGTAGAAAGCTGGGTGTGACTGGTGGCGGGTATGGAACGTAGCAGAGTGGAGACTGGTCAGTCAGTGGGGCTGGAAGGCCAGCTCGGAGGCTGAGCCAGGGGATCAGTAGGCATGGTTAGCCACGTAGAGGGACTGCCCAGCAGCTCCAAAGTCATCCCCACTGCCCTCATACTTGCCAAGAGTGGCCAGACCATTCACCTAAGACGCAGGGAGAGACCAGTTAGCATCCTCGCCCCGCTGAGTCGGTGCTCCTGGCCCTGCGCCCTCAACCTCCCGTGCATGACGCGAGACGGCCTAGGGCTCCGGCTGTGTTCTGCCAAGTGCCGCACTAACTGGGGAAGAGGAGAACGTTCTCCCCCCGTCGGTGTCGCTCAGCCTCCTCTGCCTCTGTGCGCCAAACGCTGTTTTTAGCCTACAAGCGGGGACTGCGGTGCCCATGTCCAGGCACGCCATACATTGGCCACGCACGTACTCTCAGCTGGCGTCGCCCTTCAGCTGGGGGTTGGCTCTGGCCGGCCCTCCCGTGATGCACTGGGCTCATTCCAACACTTTGCTGGACATGGGGGCATGAATGGACAATTCCAGGAATCGTGAGATTGAAAGTGGTGCCCTCTTCTGGACCCTGAGCAGGAGCTGGAGGGGGGCGGGGGGGGCAGTTCCTGCTGAGTGCAGGGACCTTCCTAGTCTTTGCTGCCCAAGCATTCCCAGGGCAGGGCACTGGGGAAAAGACCCTTCCCTGCGGACCCCGGCCTCCAGCTCCGTACCTCAGCACGCTTCACAAATTCCTCCGTGGCAGAGCTCTCATTCTCCTTCTGGCCGCGCCAGGCACTGAGTGCTGAGGCCTGCAGGGCTCGTCCGTAGGAGAAGGTCAGAGCCCAGGGCCGGGCCAGGGGGCAGTTGTTGATGGCATTCAGGTTAATGGAAGCTTCTTCCTCACTCTGACCCCCAGAAAGGAAGGTGACCCCTGAAAACCAGACCCGGATATTTATGTGGGGATTCAACCCCAGATGCTCACAGACAGCCCAGACACACATGGCCTCCCCACCCACCCTCAAAAGCCCACCGGGAAGGCAGATTCTGCAGCGCACCCCAAGGGCTAACAGAGCCGGGTTCTGCTGGGCCACCGTGGCAGCGAACTCAACTCTCACCAGCCTGACCTCCACTTACGAATCAAATTGACCGAGCTGCACCACACTGGGCTGTGAAAAACGCCACGCCCTGAGCACCACGCACTCTTTGGCCAACGTAGCTGCCGCTCTTGAGGGGGCGGCAGAAAACCCCTTCCCCCCATGCAGGAAGCATCTCCACAACCCTGCTGTTGTAGCACTTGGAGTGAAGAGCGCCTCACTCAGCCTTCTCTGCCAGCGGCACCCTCCCGGTTTTAAAACCGAGGATGGTACAGCGTGAGTGTGGCTGGTCACAGCCGCGGCCCGGGGGCAGAGGGCATCAACCTCTCCCGTGAGCTCGGCATAAGCGCGCAGGCACGGACAGTTGGGAACCATGCGACACGCCAGCCCAGCTGGACACCAGCATCCGAGCCTCAAATGCAGCTTCTCTGCGGCCTGGCTACCTGGGACAGCGGGTGGGACGGTGCGGCGCAGCGCTGTTACAGTGGCCATGGCGATCTCTTCGGCGCTGTATTTGGTTGGGCAGGCGTGCCCGGGGGTCACCATGTTGGGTTTCAGTAGCGTGCCCTCCAGATAGACGTGATGGTCGCTCAGGGCCTTGTACACAGCCGCCAGCACCTGAAAGCAAGGCAGCAAGTGCTGAGCGCTCACGTCTGCTCTGCACCCTGGGTGCTCAGCACCCAGGTCTTCCCATGACAGAGTCCTGCTCGAGCCCAAGAAGCTGCTAGGGATGTCCCACGTGTCCCAGTGCCAGGGGCAGGGCTGGGCCCAGAGTGGTGTCCCAGCACGGGGTTTTCTGCCCGTCAGGGTGGCAGTTAAGACTGCAGGGCCCATTGAGCGCCCTGGCGACCCTCGTGCATAGGCTGCAGGGGAGACAACAGGGCAGCCAGAACACAGCTGGGGGGATACGTTTCTCTAGGCAGGTCCACTGAAGTATCGTCTCACTGTGCAGCACCCCCACCCCATGCCCTGCTGGGACAGGGCTCACCTTCTCGGTCACATACTGGCAGCGCTTTAGATCATGGTCTCCATCAGGCAGGATCTCTGGTTCCACAATGGGCACAATGCCGTTCTGCAACGGGGAAAGTGTTTATGGGTAGGACCCCATGTGGCAGAGCGGGAGGAAACACGTCAGACGGGCCTTCCCACCCTTGGGCTGCTCTGCAGGGAGTGATGGGGAGAACAGGATCATCCCTGCAGGGCATCGGCCTTGCCAGGTCTTTGTCCCCTGGCGTGAGCACAGGCACACGCTCCTTGTTCAGAAAGGGGGCCCCACAGCCTGGGTCTAGTAAAGCCACGGCGTGCATAACGCAACTGGGGCCCAGCATCCGTGTGTGAAAGGTGCCATCCAAAACAACCCCTCACTGGTGGGGGAAACTCCGTACTCCCTAGGGACAGAGCGCCAGCACGGCCAGAGGTCTCCCGGTTCCCACGACCCAGCCCCCACTCCACTGTTGAAAGTGGGGGGCAAAGACCCTGCAGGGTTCAGGTGCCGCTGACCGGATGGGCTCAGTTGTCGCACCCATGCCCAGCTGCATCTGAGTGGAAGCTGCATGGGGCAGGGCCCCACGGAGCCCAGTGCACCGTGGGCACGTTCAGAGCAATGCCTCAGCCTGGCGCTCCACGCGCTGCCCTCTCACCTGCTGGCAGATGCTGGCGTAGCGCGCCAAGACGTTGGCGTTCTCCAGGATGGCGAGGGACGAGGGGGTGTTCTCACTGATCTTCAGCACACAGCGCCACTTGGCGAAGTCCGCGCCGTCCTTCTTGTACTGGGCACAGCGCTCCGACAGCCCGTCCAGACCTGCCCCGGCACACACAGCTACCCTCAGCCAGGCCTCCCCACGCCACCCCCTCCATGCCAACCATTCCCGGACAGGCGGGAATCCCCATGCTGAGGCCACAGGCAGCTACCCCTGCCCCACCCGCCCAGGGGCAGGGAGAATTGCCGCCATTTTCAGACGTCCTGGGGTTTTGTTCCGCGTTTGATCTCAGCTCCCCCAGCCCCACGCAGGCACGGAGCGGCCGCCTCATACCTTGAGTGGTGGTTTCGCCGTCGGTCCCAGCCAGAGGCACAACGCCCTTGTCTACCTGCAAAGGGAACAGGCATGGCACAGGTGAGGCCAGCCGAAGACTGGGCCCAGGCCCACCACGGAGCCCCGCACCCCCTCCCGGGGCCTGGCTGGCAACACGGACGGGAACTCTGCGCCTGGCAGGGAACAGGACAGGAGCCGCAGGCTGTGCAAAAACAGGCCTGCCTGTGCCGAGGGAAGCCATGGCAACCAGCAGGAAACCATGGCAACGGGGCCAGAGCCTCTCGGAGCTGCCGGGCTGAGTGGCTGGCCTCCCTGGATGGCGCCTTCTGCGGAGTCCAAGCTGCCCTGAGGTAGCAACGCTGCACTGCAGCCAGCCGCCGGGCCTGCTGCATGGGGCCGCAGGAGCTGCACATAGCGTCTAGGGCCCCAGGGCCCTGCCCCACAACATCAGAACCAGGCACCACAGCAGCCGTGGGCCACCCACCTTGATGCCCACCACGATGCCTTTGTCTTTGATCACCCTGACGAAGGAGGTGCCGTCGTCCCCCGCCTGGTACATGGTCTCGTGGAAGAAGATGACGCCTCCGATGCACTTCTTGACCCGGCTGTCGGCACTGAACAGGATCTGGCGGTACAGCCGACGGTTCTCCTCCGTGTTCTCCACCCCAATCTGGTTCAGGCGCTTGGCCATGCTTCCTGGGGGGACAGAGGGGAGCATGGATGACACATGGGACGTCTTTCCCCGGGGGAAAGAAGCGCCCAGGGAGCCCAGAGGAACATAGGGTTTGCAAGCGTGGATCAGCCCACGGAGCCACCCAAGCGCTGGGTCCCAGCACCAGCCACCACCTACACCCGATGCCCGGGGAGTGAGTGGCACATGGGGACAGCAGCCGACTGGGGCACAAATGCAGGGAACAATTATAATAAATAATAATAAAAATAGCCCCCAGTGATCCTCTCAGTGTGGCCCTTGGGCTCATCTCTCCGGCCGGCGAGAGGAATGTGACTGGGGCCAGCGGTTGCGGCAAGACGCAGCAAGAGCTGCCCAGATGGAGGCCTCTAAGGACAGCGCACCACGTCTCCGGACACACACCTTTTTCTTCCTGCCGGATCCTGAGCCGGCCGGGCTCGAGCCCAGGGACACCAGCAGTGCAGCGGCCAGTTCAGCACCGATTTCTAGAACCACGGCACCCCGAGGCAAAGCTCCTGACTGGAGCCTGGGGCCAGCCCTCGCCGCCCACCCACGCCCTGAGGACTGCGGGTCATTCTCCCCAACAACGAATTACTCAGACCAACCTACGGACTCATCTGCCGCCAGGATCCCCTTGCCCGGGGCCACGATTCGCAGTGCGATGTCAGACAGCTCCTTCTTCTGCTCAGCCGAGAGCGCGGGATACTGGTGCGTCATCGTTCCTGAGGGCTGGAGTCTCCTGTGCTGGTGGGCGACGGGGAGATGTGAGGCAGGAGTTAGGCAGAGTCCTGGGGCAGCCCCTTCCTCTCCCCTCCCCGCCAAGCAGCCCCTGGCACTGCTGAACGCCCAGCTGCCCTCCGAGCTGGTCAGCATGCGCCATTACCTCTGTCAGTAGCTTCCCTGCTGAAACCCTGGCCCACTCGGAGACGCTGCAGCCGCTCGCCGGCTCCAGTCCCAGCTCTCCCCGGAGAGTGTGGGCTGGGGGTTATATTTCGGGCCAGTCCCAGCCTCTCCCAGGAGGCGGGGCTGTAAGGGGCAGGAGCTCTCAGACCACCACCGAAGAAGGCGATTGCCTACACACTGCAGCACTGCTGCTTCCAAACTACAAGGGCATTTGCTAAAGCCAGTGGGCCTCCCCGCCTCCCCCAATGGGCAGGAGGACCAAGCCTGCAATGACCCCTCTGCTTCCTTCTCCCCCTACAACTCCACAGACCAGGGAACTGAGCCCATCCAGGCTCCGCAAGCCTGCCAAGACTCCTGGCTTGGCACAGACCTGGGCATTTGGGGAGGGACGGGAGAGTGCCACCCTCTCCCCTCTGTGGCTGTGTTACAGGGGGGTCAATACGCCGAGCACAGGGGAAGCAGCCGCTTGCCACCCTGCCTCCACCAGCAGCTGTCTGGTCAGGGGCTCCTATCCCTGAGACAAAGGCCCAAACCAATCCACCTAATTCTGCTGGGCTCAGGCCCGATGGAGGGCACGTTACATAACACGCACACGTGCCCCAACATGCAGCGATGCTGCCGCACGATACCCAGCCAGCTCCTCCCCACCCCCCGCCAGCTCAGGGCTTTGCTGCCTTCTCTGCTGTGCAAGCCTAGAACCAGGATTAGTGCCAGAGTCCCCCGCAAGCCGCCCAGGGAAGACAGGCTGCCCCCTCCCCTCCACAGAGTGTCTGGCCTGCTCTAGTCACAGCCCGAGCTCGGTGCCAATCAGACCAGGTCTGCAAAATCTCCAGAGCTCAGCCCAGCTGGATGGGGCGTTATCGGCTCCAGCTCCATCTCCCATGCTCCCAGCCAAGGGCACCGTGACATGGAAAATGGCAGGGAACAGCCACTTGCCCACACTCACAAAGCAAGCGTGAGGCCAAGCCAGGAGACCCGATTCCCAGCCCCGAGCACAAGCCCACGTTCCAGCCAGCCCCAGGGAGAAGGGCTGGTGTTACCATGAAAGCCCATTCCTAGCTCCCTGTTCACCGGGCCTCTGTGCGCAGCCACTTCCCAAGGAACCCAGAGAAATGCTGCTCCAGCAGCGCAGCCTTTTGCTGCCCCAACGGAGCCCAGGTGGAGCCAGCAGGAGCCTCACAAGCTGAGACTGGCTGGGCAGGACAAGCCAGCAACACGGCACACGAGCCAAGGGAGGCAGGTGCCATGAGCCCGTCTGCTCCCTCCTAGCACCCAGGCAACCCGGACAGTCTCAGAAGCCCATCCAGACTTGTTGCACAGCTCCCCACACAGCCGGCCAAGGTGCAGCTCGCGGCTCCTGCCTGGGCACGGCCTTGGCGTGGGGCGGGCGCTGGGCCGACCTGGCCGCAGCCAGCTGGGGCAGGCTTCCCAAGAGGCCCCCTGCCCCGCCAGACGCACTCCTCCAGAGAGGGGCATGGGCGCAGGGCCCCAGCCTGTCCACGCGGCCTGCCTCGCGGGCCCGGCTCTGCCGGCTGGGTTTGCTGGGGACGTGACCTGCCGAGGCGGGCGCAGCGGCCGGGCATCGCTGTAGAGCCTGGCACCGTCTGGATGTGTGGGCACGCCCGGCTGGCAGCAGGCGGCATGCAGGCAAAGGTCCCCAGCAGCCAAAAGTCTGCCCCGCACCAGCAACCAGCCCCCTCTG
>ML675623.1:20050068-20068121 GCA_007922155.1 Mesoclemmys tuberculata | reverse complement strand
GCAGGGGAAGGGGCAGGTCCCAACAGGGGACAGGCCCAGTGGGGGGGCAGGGGAAGGGGGCAGGTCCCAGCAGGGGACAGGCCCAGTGGGGGGCAGCAGGGGAGGGGGCAGGTCCCAGGGGAGAGCAGGGCACTGGGGCAGCCCCACAAGGGAGGGGGAGCAGGACCCGTCTCCCCCCAGCGGCAGGCACTGCGGACAGGGACCTTCCCCTGCCCTGCTGGGGGGACTCGAGCCCGGGAGGTGCCGAGGAGGCAGGAATCCAGCCGGACCTTCCCTGCCCCAGGGCCATAACCAGGGCTAGTGGCCCAGCAGGGACGTGGCTAGGGGTGATTGACCCCGCGCAGGGCCAGGCCTGCCTGGGGAACCCTGGGCGCTCCCCCCCTCGCCTAGCAGGACCAGGTCCGGGCCGAGCAGAGGGAGCAGGGCCCTGTGTGCCAGCCACAGCTACTGTCCTCTCCAGGCCCCCATGAGCCCAACAGCGGCTGCCAGGTCTTTCCCACTCCCGGGGCGCGGCTGCCAACCCTACACCAGTCCCTTGTCCTGCAGTGAATGGCTCCTCTTAGCTAACGGGGGTATTACAGCCACACGCGCTTCCAGGCCCACACAGCTCAGGGCTGCTTAGTGGGGGGGAGGGTGTCTTCCCCACCCCACTCAGCTTTGCGGGATGTGAGCAGCATGAGCCCCCCGCCCTCTGGGGGCAGCAGCCAGGGGGTGTGCACTCCTTGGCTGGAAGATGGAAATGTGCTGTCTCAGGTAGGGCAGAGACAGCTAGGAGGCCCATGGCTGCATTGTGCACGGGGGAGAGCAGCCCCTGGACCCACTGAAGCTAGAGAGCTGGTGGAAACTAGGGGCATTCAGCCACCCGCGGAAGTGAAATCCCATCTCCCTGCATCCTGGGCTCCGTGCAGCAGGTCTGGTTTTCCCAGCCGGGGCTCAGGGATAGCTGCTCGCAGCAGATACTGGAGTCCCCGAGGGCAGCATGTCTAGGCAGGGGGATGGATCGGATCCCAGCCGTCCAGACACGACTCTTTACAAAACCCGTCCCATAAGCTGACTAGAGGGGCAGGACAGGGCCATGAGCCTGGCTGCCAGGACTGTCATATAGCACCTCAGCTACTGCTTGGGGCAAAGGCAGCGTGGCACTGCTGCAGAGCAAGACAAGGTGAGCCTGGAGCGTTAAGCTATTAAAAAGCCGAGTAGTTGGTTGTTTCCATGCAGCTGATTTCAGGCCCCTTTGATAACTGTGCTCATAAGTAAGTGCTGGCCTGGCAGCAGCCCCAGGCAGCAGGGAATCAATAAAATCAGGCAGCTATGAGCTGTGTACCCACAGCACAGGGGAGCCAGCGTGAGGCTAGGTCCTAGAGTAGCGGGGAGACTCCCTGGCAGGGCTTCCCTCAAGCTTCCAAGGCCAGAAGATGCTGCAGCTGCTCCAGGGAGTTAGAAATGGAAGTTTGAGTTAAGTAGAAAGAGGTTTGCACAGCAGGCCCCTTCTCCCTGCTCTCCTCTACTCAGAGCCTCCTCCACACCCTAGCAGGGCTGCTAGGCCAGGCCTAGAGCAGACACCACATGCTGCAGGGAACCTGGGAGCAGATGCTCACCTCTAGAAAGGATCGATCTGAGAATCTAGGACAGCAGGAACAGGAGCCTCCTTGGAGGGGAAGCTAGGTCAGACCAACCTTGCTGAGGCTGTGTGTTCGTAGTCAGCAGGCGGCCTGGGACCCGAATAAGGAACACCAAGGCAGAGGAGCACGCTCTCCCCAGGAAGGGGGGCTGTACCAACGCAGGGAGAGCCAGGGGGCCCTGTTCTGACAGTGATTCCACTTCCTTGCCAGCACAGGGTCACCTCCCCTGGCAAACCCCAGGGAAAGGGCCTGTGGAGCCAGGCTGCTCAGCCCAGGGCAAGGTTGGCATGCCAGGTGAGCTCTCAGACAGCTGTGATAAATGCGCCCCTGGCAGGCAGCAGACAAGCCCAGGAATGAACTCCAGGCGCTTAGAGGCAGCTGTCTGTCATGCAGAGCTCCGCTGAGCAAGCCCCACGAGCCCCTGCCTGATCCCACAGACTGAGCAATGCAGGGTACAAAAACTTTATTAAATACATGTGTAGCAGTAGCACTGTAGAGTCCAGCCTACCTGCGCTCCAGACAGGACAGTAACAAGACAGGGCTCTGTTAAAATACAAGGGAAGCCAGGCACAGTGGCTTCCTGACCCTGGGCGCAGCGCATGGCTACAGTGCATCCCCAGAGCATCCGTTGCCATCTGCCAGCTTCAGCCCAAGGTACCCCAGCAGGCTCTGCAACTCCTGGGAACTGGCAGTCACCACGTCAGGGATGGAGGAGAGAGTCTGGGAAAGGAGGTGGAAGAGTTAGAAGAGCTGCAGCCACCCTGGAGGCGGGGATGTCTCCAGCAGCTGGCAACGGGACAGGCAGGCCACGGCAAGAGGAGGTCGCCCTTCAGCCCTCACTCCGAGCTGCATGAATGGCTCTGGCAGCTGGAGGCAATGCATGAGCCGTGGCAGGACCCAGAGCCTTCCCGACTCCAGAAGGCAGGGCAGGGAGCAGCCCGTGGATGCAGATGTGGGCATCTGAGTAACTGCAGATAAGCCCTTACTGCCCTCAGCGGGTGGCAGCAGGTGATGAGCCCCTCCTGGAGAGTATAATGGGATGGAGGGGCCCTTCCTGGGTCCCCAGCCCCTACACTGTGGTCACACCACTGCTGTAGCCACCACAGCACGTCCTTGGCCAGACCCTGGCACTTAGACCAGCTCCTTCTGAAGGCAGCTGCACCAGCAATGCTGTCAGGTGAGCTGGGCCCGGCCCATTCCCAAGAAGCTGCTGCAAACAGGTGGTTTGTCAGCTAGCCCTGCTAAGAGCCTGGCCAGCCCTACCACAGGCATGCAGCTGTGGGGAAGGGGACCCCAGCCCCGAAGGGCCTCACCCCTTTGATCTTCTCTTGCATTTCCTCACGGCTCCTCAGCATCTTCTGGGCATAATGGAGTTTCCCCTCCAGGATTCTCCTCTGCAAAGGAGAAAGAGGCTGTGCAGACAGGTGGGAGCAGCCCAGAGGCCAGAGCCAGCCTTTTAACGACTCAGCAGCCGGGCAGGGACACTGAGCAAAGCAAGAGCAGCATGGCAGAGGCTCCTGAGCAGTCACTAGAGAGGGGTCGGAGCAGCCAGGGCTCTCTGCAGACAGACCACCCCTCGCCACCCGAGACCCTGCCCCTTACGTGGTCCTGGTATTCGTGCTCTTTCCCCAGGAGTAGCTCCCTCAGCTTGTTCACCTGCAAAACAAGGCAAGCATTCGCTCAGGGATGATGCAGCAGGAAGGCTCATGCCCACAGCCCCAGCAGGACTTGGGGAAGCAAGGCCAGAGCCTGACTCAGGGTGGGGAGAGCAAACCGCACCAGCCCCCAAAGAGCTGGCTGCCTCGTTGCGTCTGCCACCCCCAGCCGGGGCACGTACTGCCTCCCCTTCCCTGGCTAGGCTCCATGGCTGTTACCCAGCCCACAGCCAGCATGTCTGTCTAGGGCCTAGCCGTGCACCACACTCATGCCCCCCGCTTCCCCTGGGAGTGCCAGCGGGGCTAGGGGATGGACTGTGGGCTCAGGGCCTGAGAGGCCCAGCTCAGCCTCTCCATGGCGCTGGCCCTGAGTGCCATGCCGGGGCCCGCACAGAAACGAGCCACAATGTCGTAGCAAGAGGAGGCACATGGGTGAGAGGAACCAACACGAAGAGCCCCCTGTCCGGGCAGCCTGTGGGCAGCCGTCTCCGGGCAGTCAGCCCCATGCTATGCAATGGCTCTAGGCCAAAAGTGATCCCCCAGCGCCAGCTGCCAAGCATTGGTGGCTTCACCTCCTGCCGCAGCCAGACTTTCTCCTGGACGGCGCCAGCATCTAGCGTCGTCGCTCCAGGCTGCTGGCCCCTCATCTCCTCCCACAGCACCTCCGCCTCCGTCTCCGCACGCTGGAGTAGGTGCTTCAGCTGAGACACCTCTGTCTTCAAACTCTGCGGGGAGAGAAATCAGTGAGACGCCGGGGAATGGGGCAGAGGACTTGCCCCAGCGCCTCGGTGCGGTGCCATGTACCAGACAGCACAAGCATGGCCCACACCAGTGGGCAGCAGGGCCGAGCCTGTTCCCGGATTTAACCTGACGCCGCACCCCCCTCCCCCCCCAAGCCCGCAGAGGTGGGTACCGTGACTTTCCCGCTCTGGTCAATGAGCTGCAGCATCTTCTCTTCTTGCTGCCGCACAATGTCCTGCAGCTCCTTCTCGGTCTGCAGAGAGAGGGTGCAGCGCTTAGGACAGGGTCTCCCTGACCTGCGCCTGCAGGGCACCAATGCCTCCTTTAGAGCAGCCATGGGCATGCTGCTCTCCCGGGAAAGGAACGGCAAAGGGGCCAGGCTCCAGAGAGGAGTCTGGTGGGTTGGAGTCTATTGCGCTGAGCTGCTAACAGGCAGGCAGCAGGCGGGGCACGGGCCCCCAGTTCACCAGCAGCCTCAGTCAGGCGAGTCCCAACAGCACCGCCCTGCCGTCGGGACCTCAGATTGCGCAGACGGGATCATCGTACCCCTCCCAACTCCCCAGCTAGCGAGGGTCAGTCACGCCCCGATCCCTGCCTGTCCCTGGGCAGATGGGGCCTGCACACCCACAGGGGCAGGTCTCCTGGAGAGCCGCTGTGCCAGGCCCCCCTGCTCTGCCGACAGTAACAGGCCCTCAGCCTGGGACCCCGGGGGAGCCACGCGAGTGCTGCGCTTCGGAAGTTAAATCAGGCGAGACAGCAGCTGCAGGATATGGAAAAAACCAGTTACCCAGATTCCCCCGTGTTCTAGAATCAGAGCCTGCCTGGTCCACGTCCCAGATCCGCTGTGCCCGGGAGCTCACGCACGACCCAGTTCTGGAGCCTGCTCACCTGCAACCGGACTCTCAGGACCTTGTTCAGCTTGGCAATGTTTGCATCCCGGGCATCAATCTCAGCCTGGAGCTGGGATTCCAGGCTCTCCAACCAGTGCTGACCGTCCGCACTAGGAGAGGAAGAACTGGGCTGAGTCCCTTCAAGGGGCACGGAGCAGATCCGCCGTGGGTTCCGTAACCGGGCATTCGGGCTCACCCTGCCGCCCCGGGGAGCCAGCTTCTGCTTTCCTGCCCCACTGATGATGGGGAGGACACCCCTCTAGCTGACACCTCCCTGCAGCCACTGGGCTCAGCTCTCGGACCCACTGCTCCAAAGACGCCCGCTCCAAGTACCCGGCCTCAGGACTGTATGATGTGTGGGGAGTGGTCACTTCTATAGCATCAGCCCACCAGCTGTGTGTGGCATCTAGGGCGCTGAGGAGGGGACATCCCTGCCAAAGCCCTCCAGGCCTGCTGAGGGGTACCAGAGGGTCCCGTCCCAGCCCAGCCCAGTTATGTGCATGGAATCACCACCTGGGGTAATGTTCTTGGCTTCCAGTGGTAGGGGGCAACGGTGAGGGCCGGGGGGATTGCAGGCCTGGAGGGGCTGTGCAGCTGCCCAGGGCCCAGGGGCGGTGGGTCAGACAGGTCAGCAGGTGGCAGTGACACTGCCTGCCGGGCACTCCCTTAGCTGAGTGGAGGGCCAGATGCTAAGCTCACATTTTGTCCTGCAGCTCTTGAATTTCACGGCACGCCACCTCCTGGGTCTGGGAGGTCACAGCGACGAGGTGGGACACAGCAGATCTCAGCTCCAAGGCAGTCTCCAGCAGGCTCTCCTCAATCTCTGGGGGCAGAGCAGACACCAGCCATTCCCTGGGCAGGTGAGCAGTGCAGCAGAGTGCACAGGGCTAGCCCCCAACAGAGGGGAGCCATGGCAGGGGTAACAGAGGAAACGACCCCACGTGTTATACCCTGCTCTGATTTAATTACCCAGCAAGGCCGGGGGCAGTGCCAGGCCAGGGACACACGACGCCTGGGGAAGGGGCCTGCTTCAGTCCAGCTGCACAGCCAAGGCCCCCGGCCCAGGCCCTGTCCCTTTTCTCCCACCAGGGAGTACTTCCAAGAGGGGAGCAGTCACTGAGCCACACCTGGATGAAGGTAACAGGCCTTGTCCCTGGGAAAGCCTGCTCCGGGCACCGCCCCTTTCACCCTGGGGTGAGCTGCCCCGAGGCTGGGGTCCAGCTAGGCCACGGCTATTGGCAAGGACATGAATGGCCAGGGCTGGGAGGAGAGGGCAGACAACGGGCCCGGTTACCTGCCGGCTTCTGAGCAGCTGCAGGTTCAACCTTGGTAAACGCACTGCGGCCTCCAGCAGCTTCTTCACCAGTGCCTAGAGCAGAGAGGGTCAGAGAGGGCTGGCCTTGGGTTACACCCCCCTTCCAAACCTCCCGCCACCCAACACACGTTAACCCTCTATTGCCCTAGGCCACGGTGCCTGCATGGACCCAGGAACCTCCCTTCTCCTCTCTGTCCCTGGAGCTTGGACCCCAAGAGGGGACTGGTGCTGAGGCCCTGTCCACAGCACCCTCACCAGGCCCCACGGGAGGAGCCCAGGACGAGGCCAGGGCTATGTGCTTTCTGGCAAGGACCCCACAGTGGGTGGCTGTGGCAGCCCCGTGGGGAAACGAGCAGTGAGAAGGAGGCTTAACCCAGAGCTCTAGGCATCGAGGGACCTGGGCCTTGCTTGCCACAGAAGCCCTGACATCCCCACTGGAGCAGTTGAGCTCTGTGGGTCAGAGGCAGCCCACAGCAGGCCGAGGGCTGTGCTGTTCTGGGCCTCTGGCCGAACTGGTGTCATTTCTAAGGCCAGTTGATCAGAATTCGACCACCCCCGCCAGCCCATAGGGAACGCTGCCCCGGCCTGGTACTGGGAGGGAGAGAAGAGCCACAGGATTCGGCAGGAGAGCGGGGTGCTTACAGCCTCGAGGCTGTTTCCATGCCGTGGGAGCAGCTGCCACTGCTGGCTGGCTGGGAAACTGGAACCACGTTTCTTCTGACCCTGTGCACGTGGCAGATAAAGGAATATGGGAAGGTGCACCACGCCCCCAGCAATGGCTGTGTCTCCAATACAGAGATGAGGGTGAGGGCCTGACAGGGCTGCAGGTAACAAGAGGCACAGGCCAGTGCTTGGCAGATGTACAGAGCGTGCCACGCTCCTCTCTGCCCGTACAGCACCATCCCAGCACCCGCCACGTAGGCAGGGTTTCTGCCACGTAGCAGCAGGCCCAGGCCCGGAGGGAGATAATAACCAGAGCCAATGAGCAATTTCAGACAGCCAAATCTTACCTTTTCCTGCCACAGCTTTCAAGACGCTGCCCACGAAGGAGACGGGCACACTGCGAGGGGTACAGCGGGCAGGGGTACATGCTCTGCTCCTCGATGCAGCATCAGCCACCTTCAGTGACAAGAGAAGGTCAGAGGGGCTGTACCACACAGATGCCAGTAGAGCCAAGGCAGCAGTGCGGATAGCACTGAGGTGCTGGAGAGATCCATGCTACAGAGGGTGTTGTGGATGGGTTTGATCCACCGTCAGAGGGCAGTTCCCTAGACTCCCTGGAGCCTGGGCACCTACCTCTCCTTGCAGGGCAGCTTGAAGATCGGCAGCAAGGTCCAGCAGCCTCTCCTTGCTCTGAGTCAGCTCCAGGGAGGACGTCAAGATCTTGTTTCTGTTAAGCTGCAGGCCCAGGGCCTCCGCCCTACTGCAGTCGAGCTCCTCACAAAGGGTGTCCCGTTCCGTCCTGGAGAGAATGCGGGAGTCAGAGAGGCGCACTCAGGGCTTCTCCCCCGAGGGTACAGAGTGTGGGTGAGAGATGGAAGGCATGTGGGGATAGCCCCGTGGGCTTGGGGTGATTGAGTTCCTGGTTTGGTTGCCAGAGCACAGAGTGACATTTGGAGGTGCAGTTTGAACAAACAAGCAGAGGGTGTAACCAGCTGAGCCCAGCCAGAGCTCCCACGGGTCCACACAAGGACTGTCCACACAGGGGCTCATTCCTGGGCACCCTTTGCCTTCTGGCCCTGCGTGAGGCTGGGAGAGGACCCTGCCCATACAGAACTGAACAAAGACACGCCACTTTGCCTTCTCCCTGGCAGATGCTTTTGATTCACTGTGCCAGATGCAGCCTGCCGGGGCGGGAGGCATGCTATGAGTTGAGGGGGCAGAATGGAGCTGCTGTCTTACTGGAGGTGCTGGTAGGCGTCCTTCAGGTCCTCGTATTGCATGCTGCGCTCCCGCAGCACCGCGAGGGTGGATTTCAGCTCGTTTTCCGTCTCCGTCAGCTGCTCACGGGACACACGGTTCTCCTGGTCGATGAACTGGGGGCAGGGAAGAGACATGCCTGTGAAGATTTACTACTGAGAAGGAGCTGGTACAGCTTGGGGCCCCCAGCACATGCCAACTAGTAAGCTGGGAAGGTGTTCACTAAATTCCTACTCGACCCTTCTGCAAGCCCCCACGCTGAGACTCCTCACCCTGCCCCCTTTCTCGCTGCTGGGGCTGGCAACGCTGGCCGTCTGATATTGGGATCTTGTGTCACGGGCCTTGGGGTTCAGAGCCCAGCAAAGCTCTGTAGCCTTCCCCCTTCTCACCAGAGTGCTGGCAGATCAGAGCCCCATCTCCACACCTCACTTCTCCCCCATGTCCTTGTCAGCCAGCAAGCACGGGAGAAGCTGACTTGGCCTGCAGTACTTCACTGCCCTGGGGTGGATCAAGGGCAGATCTGCTGCCACCAGTCAGATTCCCAGGGGGATCTAAAGAGTTGCCTGCCAGGGTCACCCAAGTCCCTAGCCCAGGGATGGCTGGGGCAGAGCTCGCCACAGGAACTGCTTCGCACAGCTCGAATGAGCCTTCTCAGCCCTTACAAATCCCATCATTCCGATTCCCCTCTTGCTCTCCACGCTCAGCCAGTTTTTACGTGACTGTAGCCACGGCTTTCTCAAGCGCTGCTGGAGCGAGAGCTCGGTCCTTCATGTCACTTTGGGATTCCAGCCTCCACATGGTTCAAAAGCACCCATCTATAACTGAAGCACTTGTATGAGATGCTGGAAGCCAGGGTGGATTGGTTCAGGAGTGATGGAAAATGTTGTCGCAGCCTTTCAGAGTAACAAAGAGGGCTGGAAGCCAAAGCTGTGCCTTCCCACCGGCAGAGAGGTCCTTTGGGGACACTGGCTCCTTGGCTGGCAGGCGGTCATGTCACAGGCTAGCACCGTGTATAGCAAGCCCTGGACCAGGATGATTGGCACCCCAAACAGTTAGGACACCCGGTGTCCGTCTGTGCTGCTTTGGAAAGGACACTTGAGTGGTTAGTGAGGCCTGGCATCTGCAGTTCTGGGCCTACGTGCAGGGAGATGGCAACGGCTCTCAGGAGTGAACGTCATGGTCTGGGCAGCCTGCCAGAAGCTCCAGTGGGGGGAGCAACACCACTGTCACGGGACATGGGCCATTATCACAGCGAGCCCTGTGCCCTCAGCAGAAGGGTTAGCCCACTCCCCTCGGCCTCTACCTCACGGCACTCCGTCATCTCACGCAGCTCCTGCCGCACCCCAGCGTGCTCCTGCTGTAGGAGATCCTTCTCCCGTGTCAGCCTGCGAGGAAGGAGAGAAGGGAACAGTCACTACGTGCAGTGCAGCTGCCAGCTCTGTGTCCGAGAGGGGAGCTAGCAGAAGCGGCTGGGCAGATCTGCTCAGGAGATCCAGTCAGAGAAAAGAAGTGACTTTCGGGGAGGGGAAAAGCAGGACAAGGATTGTCCAAGAGACCCTAGGACACCATGCTCTGTCCCTCACGGAGTCAGTCACTGGCCTGCACTGAGCTCTGTTTTTGTGACACCCCCGACGCCCGCCCAGCCTCAGCACCTGAGGCCTGAGTCTCACCGTGTGGTCTCCTGCGACAGGTCTGCAAGCTTCTTCTGCAGCTCGTCCCGCTCGCGTTCCAGGCTGGCCAGGTCTCTCAACAGAGTGCTGAGATCTAGGATGTGGGGCACGGCATGGAGATTAGAGCTGCACAGTTGACATCAGGGACCCTTTCGTGCCAAACCGAGAAGGCAGGAGACCCTTGCCTGCCCACCACCAGTGCAGGTTTTAAGCAGCATCCTGAACACAGGACTACAGGACGGCTTCTCGGTTTATCCAGATGTTGGAGCTGTCAGCAAGGTGCCCTCCAAGAAATCTATAGGGCAACGACATCCCACCGGAACAGGCAGCTGCTGCTATAGGAGGTGCCCTCCAGCCAGCAGAGCTCAGCTCGGTACTACACATAGCAAGGCATGGTTTGGGCTTGGGGAGCCCTAGCATGGAAACAGCACACAGCTAGGTGTGGCTGTATGAGCACCTCCCTGGCCGCACGGGAGCCCAGTCTCACCCCATGAAGGGCCAGCTGCTGCCTCCGCTAGGGCCTTTCCTACCGCCTCTGCACATCATACTAGACAGTGACAGACCCAGCCTCATGTGCAGACATACCTGCTCCCAGACGGGAGTTTGCCACAGTCAGCTGATCCACCTGGGCCACAGAATCCTGCAGCTCCGCAGTCACTTCCTCCAGCCTCCTGGAAACCACCTCCAACTCCCTGGAAGCCTGCAACAGACCATAGCACCTGACCCACTGCTCAGTTGTGCCCCTTGGGAGCTTCCCCGGCCCAGCCAGCCAAAGGGAATCAAGAACTGGGCGGGTGGGTGCCAGCATTCTCAATCGCGGCAAGTGCTCTGAGGTTTCTAATGCCCTCCCGAAGACACAGGAGGGACAGGGGAGCATTTCAGCAGCAGACTGCGATGCTCATAAAGGGCCACGTTCTGAGCCGCACAACACCAACATCCCACCATGCCCCACTCGGGTCTGACACTTGGGAGACGCCTTCTTGCAGATACCCTCCAGCCCTGGCTGCTAAGCTTCACGCTGCTCATGTGGCCATCCCGGAAGGAGGTGCTGAACTCACCCTCAGCTCCTCAGCATTTGCCGAGCACCAGTAAGGCCAGGTGCTGCCCAGAAGCCCTGCCAGCCCCACGGCTAAGCTATGGAGCAGCCCCACACCTTCCCCGGCACCACACACGGTAGCGGCAGCAGCTGCACATGGGAGATTTAGCTGTAGATGTCAAGGAGAAAGCTCTGGCCCTACGCATGGGCTGCAGGGCTCGGCTGTCCCTGTCTCTGCTAAAGCACTGGGGAGGGCTCATTGGAGGAGCTGGCTCCGGGCACAGCTCCCTGCCGACAGGTCACCCAGCACCCTCTTCGAGTGCCCGTGGGACTGCAGACGCCGTTCCGGCTGAGGGAGGCTATCCAGGGCTCCCCCAGGGACAGGCTACCCCACCCAGCCCTGGGGTGGCTGCAAGGCATTGCCAGCACTGCAGAGCTAGCAGCGAGGGGGCTGAAGTCAGCCCTGGCGTGCAGCACCCCAGGCACAGGCTAGCCAGTCCTGCCCACTGCTCTTGCTCTTCCCTCACTACTGGGGCAGGGGAGTGGGGCATGCTCTGGGCCCAGCAACACCACAGCTCAGCCCTGCCCTCTGAACAGCATCCCACGGGGGTTAGAGCCCTTACCGCTTCCTTCGCCTTCAGGGCCTCGGCTGCTTGTCTCCTCATCTCATCCCGCTCCTCCAGGCAGCTCTGGAGTTTGACCGCCACCTTGTCCAGCATGATTCGGTACCGGGAGAGCAGGGCTCGCATCTGGTCTTGCTACAGGAAGAGGAGGAGGAGAGCGCCCCTGAGGAAAGCCTGGAGAGGCAAGTGCTACAGAGGTGCCAGGCCCACCACAGCCAGGCCACATGCTCCAGTCCATGCATTGGCCACTGAGGCCAGCAAGCTGGGCTGCCTCCCTATCTCTAGAGAGTGACTCACCCCACCCAGAGCCTTCACACACAGGCTCCATCAGCACAAGTCTCACCAGCTTGAGCCACCTGCGAAATCCAGCCGTGAGTGCTGCAACTACCCCAGGGCACCGCGAGCCATGGCCAGGCTTCTCCATGGGCTCCCAGCTCGGAGAGCAGCGCCAGGGGAGATGGGGAAGGCACGTTCTGGGGGCAGTGCACACCCTAGCGCTCAAGAGTCTCAGCTACAGAACCGCAGAGCCCGCCAATCTCACCTGCTGGTTTAGGGTTCTCTTGTCCTCCTGATAGTTCTGGAGGGAAGTATTTGCCAAGTCCAGGAATGACCGAGACTCCACAGTCCAGGATCTCTGCAAGACGAGAGGCAGTGGCATTGCAGATGCGGCTGCTGGGACATGAGCAGTGGCCGAGAGTTCTGGACCAGCCGGGGATGTGATGGTGTGACCAATCACCCCCATGGAAGCACAGAGGAACCTGTATGAGGCAGCTTCATGGCTAGAAAGCAGGCCAGTGCTTGGTAACGGGTAACTCCCTGCCTGGCTATTGGAAGCGACAAGCGGACAGGAGCACGTCGCCCAAAGCTGCGTCATAGCAGGCTGCTGTGGGGGATCAGCAGGGCCCAGCTACACCCACACAGTTGGCAGCCTGAAGAGTTTCCAGCGAGCTCAGTGGCCCCACAGGTTGAGGGTCAATAGCAGAGTCAGGCACCCCCACGGATTCCACTGCCCTTCCTACCTGGTGCTCACGAGCCTCCTCTACAAGGGCGCACAGCTCCCTCTGGGACTCCAGTCCCTGCTCAAGGGATCGGATCCGAGTGCTGGCATGGACACGGAAGGTCTCCAAAACCAGATCTGCCTGGGGTCAGGGAGATATGCAGATTTTAACTGTGACCCACCAGTCTAGCGCCACCGACGCCAGGTGGCGCCCGGAAGCCCTGTGCCCCACAGCCAAGACATGGAGCAGCCCCACCTCCCTCCCGGCACCACACACGGTAGCGGCAGCAGCCACACATGTCAGATTTAGATGTAGATGTCGAGGAGAAAGTACTGGCCCTACGCATGGGCTGCAGGGCTCGGCTCTCCCTCGTGTCTCTGCTAAAGCACTGGGGAGGGCTCATTGGAGGAGCTGGCTCCGGGCACAGCTCCCTGCCGACAGGTCACCCAGCACCCTCTTCGAGTGCCCGTGGGACTGCAGACGCCGTTCCGGCTGAGGGAGGCTATCCAGGGCTCCCCCAGGCACAGGCTAGCCAGTCCTGCCCACTGCTTTTGTTCCTCCCTTGCTACTGGGGCAGGGGAGTGGGGCATGCTCTGGGCCCAGCAACACCACAGCTCAGCCCTGCCCTCTGAACAGCATCCCATGGGGGTTAGAGCCCTTACCGCTTCCTTCGCCTTCAGGGCCTCGGCTGCTTGTCTCCTCATCTCATCCCGCTCCTCCAGGCAGCTCTGGAGTTTGGCCGCCACCTTGTCCAGCATGATTCGGTACCGGGAGAGCAGGGCTCGCATCTGGTCTTGCTACAGGAAGAGGAGGAGGAGAGCGCCCCTGAAGAAAGCCTGGAGAGGCAAGTGCTACAGAGGTGCCAGGCCCACCACAGCCAGGCCACATGTTCCTGCAGCCCACCCAGTCCACGCACTGGCCACTGAGGCCAGCAAGCTGGGCTGCCTCCCTATCTCTAGAGGGTGACTCACCCCACCCAGAGCCTTCACACACAGGAGCTGCGACCAGCTCCACCGGGACAAGTCTCACCAGCTTGAGCCACTTGTGAAATCCAGCCGTGAGTGCTGTAACTACCCCTGGGCACTGCAAGCCACGGCCAGGCTTCTCCATGGGCTCCCAGCTCAGAGAGCAGTGCCAGGGGATATGGGGAAGGCACGTTCTGGGGGCAGTGCACACCCTAGCGCTCAAGAGTCTCAGCCACAGAGCCTCTCAGAACCTGCTGCAGCCCGTGTGTCCTGTTCAAGTCTCACCTCTTGGCTTAGCGTTCTCCTGTCTTCCTGGAGGTTCTGGAAAGAAGCAATTGCCATGTCCAGGAATGACTGAGACTTCACAGTCCAGGATCTCTGGAAGGCAAGAAGGGCATTAGCACCGCAGATGTGGATTTGGGAACCCCATCAAAGGGCCGCTGCTGGAACTATGGCATCAGCCAAGGATCCAGGACCCAGTGGAGATCTGGTGGTGTAGCCAAATTGTCTCCAATGGTAGCAGAGCAACTTGTTCAAGTGACAGCCCTTGTTAGGCAGTCCCCTGCCCTCAGAGAGCAGGCCAAAGGACCTGAACATGCATGAACCGAAGGCCACTTCGAAGAAGCAGACAAGCCACTTGTCCCTAGAGCAGCCATTCACTGCCCATAGGATTGATCCCCAGAGCAGGGCAGTCAGCGTGGTTACATCTGAGGTGAAGCTATTCAGCTCTGGGAGCAGAATCACGCCCCTGTGAACTAGTGATTCAGGGCCACTCTCAAGAAGCAGAAGCAGTCGATGCATTTTGCTGAGCCCTGGAGAGAGGCCCCGCAAGCATAACAAATCCCACCAGGACCTACCATTTCCCGCCTGGCCTGTTCCAACTCCTGTTTCAGAGCCCACTCGCTCTCCCGGTCCCGCTGCAGGGCCTGGAGTCTCTCTCTGGACTCCAGGTACAAGTCGTGATAAAGCTGCTCCTCCTGAAAGACATTCCACCCAAGGCCGTCACCCACAGGGGCAGAACTGCCTCACAGTCAGTGCTGCTCATGCCCCGGGGCTCAGCAAAGGCAGACGGGCTGAACACAGCAGGGACACGTGCACCAGGCTCAGCTGGAGATGGGCTGCCTGGGGCAGTGTCTCTGCCAGCAGGGCAAGACTTAAGCGGTTCCCATGACACTGCCATCGCCCTTAGTTCCAACAGCCGCAAGCTTCCCCCAGCTGCTGCCCTTCCCCAGACGCCCCACGTGCCAAGGGATGCAGCCCCACTGTCCCCCACCCACTAGCTGCAGACATGCTCGCTTGCAGCTTCCTTCCCTGAAGGGCTGGTGGTCAGCAGTGCAGCCAAGCGAGAGTAATCAGGCAGCCAGGATCAGCGACGACTATTGCAGCTCTCCAGCTTGGCAAGAGCCGGCCCAGCCGTGCGCATGATTCCATTAGCCAGCACTGTAGCAGCAGGCGGCCATGGGACCAGGTTTCATCAGCTCGGAACTGAACGATCCCCTTTCAGCCCGTATCGCTTCCGCTCCACTTCCCCCCAGTGAGACCTCGTGTACTTTATGTGGACTGTGGATCTGGAACGTTGGAGTCCATGCACCAGCTGCGGCGCAGGAGTCACAGCCGCACTGGCCCACAAGCACTAGAGACCTTGAGAGCTGAGCACTGCAGACCCAGCAGAGGTTCTGGATACACCCCACGGTGCGGCAGAGGGTTTGTACGGCTCCCACCTCTGCAGCCGCGGAGCACCTCAAAACCTTTAGCGTGTCTGTCCGTATGACACCCTGGGAGGCGGGGCAGGGCTATTCTCCCCATGGGACAGAAATCCGAGGCACAGGGAGGGTAAGTGACGTGCCCAAGTTCACCCAGGAATTGAAGCTGGGTCTCCCAAGTGCCAGGCTAGTGGCAGGCCACCCTTCCCCTCATCCTGCCCGGCACTGCCTTTGCCTGACTGCAGTCACGGGCTCCACTGTCTAATGTGCCATTAACTAGTAGGGAAGACGGGAAGTTTCTGAGCTACTCAGCCAGAGGGGAGGTGGCCACAGGTCATGGCCACACGCACTCTTATGCTCAGCTTAGGGACAACCCACTGCAACCCGAGACGCATGTGATCAGCCTCTCCAGAGGGTCCCCTCTTACTGCTTTGGGGTGGGTGATGTCAGTCTGCGTGAGCACATCTCTCTGGTCCGCTGGCCCCAGACGAGGAACTGGCCACTGGCTCTGCTGCCAATCCCGCAGCTGACAGGAGAGGGCTTCAATGATGATTAACGTGCTCTCCAGCCGGCCTTCCAGCTCCACCCGGGACAGGGTGCTCAGGTGGTCTCGGGAACAGCTGGTGGGGGGGAGAAGATATTTGTTAGGTGCTGTGTGGATCGCAGAACCTGTGAACTACAGCACTGGCTCAAGGTTCAGGAATGCTGCCTGGGCTTTGATTAACCCCAGGGTCAGCACTGAGCCAGGGACCTGGGGAAACTTACTGCCAGAGCAGAGAATCCGTTTCTGCAGCACTGTCCTTTGCACAGGCAGGCCACTCCCCAGAGGTGTTCATGCTCTTTTCCAGCAACGCCCGGGGAGTCATCCAGGTCCCTGCAGAGAAGGCGGAGACTGGGGTGACACTTGTGCCAGCATCTTGCTGCAGAGCAGGCAACGGCAGGCTTTGCCTCAAGGACTCCAAGACGGCAGAGGTGTGCACGTTCTTCTCCAGCCACTCCAGCGGGGTCAGCCAGGAGATGGTCCTGGCCACGCTGCATCCAGTCTCAGCAGAGGACACCGGGGTTGTCACGGCTGCTCCTCCCTCCAGGGACGGCCTCTGAACAGCACTGGAAGCCACATCCTTCAAGACAGACGCCTGAAAGGAGACCTCTGCAGGCCCCAGCCGGTTGGGCTGGTCACCACCGAAAGGGAGGGGGCAATACCCTGTTCCCTCTGGAACAGGCAGAGCACTGCCACTTCCTTCCATTTCCTTCAGGGCGTGGAGGCTGCTGGGAGGCTGCAGAGAATCTGCCTCAGGAGTCACGGCCCAAACGTGGCTCTCCTGAGATGGAGGAGGGCTTCCGAGCACCTGTGTCACTGATGCCTCCTCAGGGTCCTCCCCATCTGCAGAGCACGCTAGGAACAAGCGTGGCCTCTCAGGAGAACATACTGAAGGGACGGTGGAGACCACCGCTGCAGCAGCGCCACTCTGCTTTTCCTGACTCTCCGGCTCAGCAGGAGTGCCTTGGATGGCCCTGGTGTCTTCAGGGTCACTGTCCAGGCAGGGCTTGTTCACAGAGCTGGCACCGTTCTCTGCAGGGGTTGGGTCTGTGTGATGCGCAGCCATCCTCGCTGTTACTTCAGAAGCATGAGGTGTGTCAGGTGCACATGGCCAATCTGCATCGTCCCTCTCCACCTCTGTGTCTGACCGGGGGGTGTCTGCCCTCCAGCTCCCAAAGCTGTCCTGGGGGGTCACAGCCACCCCTCGCACAGGCTGCTCCCCCGACTCAGCCCCACCAGGTGAAATGGCAGATGGGGCACTTTCCCACTCGCCCATTCGATGGGGGCTATCAGCCCCCGCAGAAGCCTTTGGCACAGAGCTGATATGTGGAACCAGAGCCGGCTGCTGCTCCTCTGTATCAGGCCAAGCTTCGTTTTCCTCCTGTGAGTTTGGGGGGTTAAGTTTCATGCTTGGCAGGAAGTCGGCCCAAATTTTTATAGCTGGTTTAGTCCTGGAGCCAGTGAACATACTTCTGCCATCCTGCATGGAAGAGGAAAAACTAGGTCAAGAAGTATAGAATCCCCACCCCATGGCTGTTCTGCACCTCCAGCACACATGGATGGCCATCCTGCACCGCGTAACTTGTCCCCAGGAGGTCCCTGTCACACTGGCTGGATTGGCGGGGGGGTGCATTTATGATGTTTAACATCAGCGTCAAAATCATAGTAATTCACGTGAGCGATGCCGTGTCAGGTACCGTTAGAAAGGCTGCAATGTGCTAAGTGAGGTGATGATCTTTATGTCCAGGTGTTATGTGCGTAATGGAAGTGACGGCTAGGTTTGTACCTATATTTCACATGAGTGACTGGTGACTCCTCAGGTAGATCCCTGGCTTCTCCCCCGGCCCATTGTACCCGTGACTTTCCTTAACGGGCCATTAAGCAGGCTGCAGCCATCCTGTCTGGGGTGTCGCCCAGAAACAGCACAACATGGGAAGGTCCAGCGGGGCAGCGTACATCTGGGGGGGTGGGCTGCAGGCCAGGAAAGCTGCCCCCTGCGGACATTTGTTGGTCTGTAGGGTGCTACAGGACTCTCCTTGTCAGTGGGGTCGGACCCAGGGGCGGAGGGGCCCTGCCCCACGCCCAGGGGCCGGCAGCTGAAGCCGTCCATGTGGCCAGTGCCGAGGCAGAGGTGGGGGACCCCTGCAGCCCCCACCCCCGGCAGGGCAGCAGCCGCACCTGGAGCCGCAGCCTGCCGAAGAGCGGCGTGAGCGAGGAGGAGGTCACCGAGGAGGAGGTCACCGGCTGCGTCGAGCTCAGGGGAGGCGTCGGCTTCGGGGGCCCCGCGGGCTGCTGGAGGGAGAGGTCCTGGAGCGGGGCCCGGCCCGCGGCCTTCCGGGGCTGGGGCAAGAGAGACTCGCTCAGGGGGACGCCC
>ML675623.1:20019723-20040068 GCA_007922155.1 Mesoclemmys tuberculata | reverse complement strand
CTCATTGCCATGCAAGCCCCGCCCCACGCCGGCCTAATACATAGCTCCGCCCCTCATTGCCATGCAAGCCCCGCCCCACGCCGGCCTAATACATAGCCCCGCCCCACGCCTGCCTAATATAGCTCCGCCGCTCATTACCATGCAAGCCCCGCCCCACACCTGCCTAATACATAGCTCCACCCCTCATTGCCATGCAAGCCCCGCCCACTGTTTCACACCTCCTCAGGGCACTCACCCACTGTGTGTTTTATTCAGGACAATTTGTCCTAGGCTCCACCCACCTCTTGGATATTGGTCAGCATCCAGGAGCCAGCCACCAGGCACCAGGGCATTGGGCCCAGGGCAGACAAAGCACCTGCTGGCTGTGCCTCTAGCTGCCCCAGCACCTTGGCCAGGCCAGAGCATGAGGCATTGCTCATGTCATGCTGGGCAGAGCTGGATTCCACCGGTCAGCCTCAGCCCTCAGCCAGCAGCTGCTGACCCGGCCAGGGCTACCCGTCCCCATGTGGCCAGGGCCCGGCCGTGGCTACTGGCGCAGACAATACTCTCTCCTTGTCGCCTGCTGGCAGGAAGACAGGGTGGAGGAGGCCATGACCCTGAGGATAGAGGGGAGGGACGGGGGCTGCAGCCCAGTCCAGCCTAACAAGATCTGCTCCTGGTCCCCATCTCAGACTGGGCCCAGCTGCACAGTGCAGCGTGGGGCTTCCATAGCATGGAGGGCACCGAGAGGAGACACAGGCCCAGCGCAGGGCAGAGGGATGGACTGGAAGCCCCTGAGCGCCTGTATAGAAAGCAGCTGGCACAGAGGCTGGTGATAGGGACAGCGCCACTGCTAGGAGAACGGAGGAGTTACGTACAAAATGGGGTGAAGCCAAGCCTGGAGGGGTGGGCATGGCACTCCACCCAGGTGCAGCTCACAGGGAAGGGTCCCACCCCTACAGTGAGCTGCACTCAGGCTGGAAAAATAATCACGGAAAATGGAGAGCGGAACCAGGTCAGCTCCGTGACTGCCGGCTACGCCTCAGCCCCTGCAGCCCCCGCCCTGGCCAGAGCCGGGACTCACAGCACAAGCCAGTGGTGTGGACAGTAAAGCCCTGTAGCCCACAGCAGGTCCACAGCCCGGAGAGCAGGCCCCGCCCAGGGCCTCGGAGAAACGCAGAACAGGCCAGGCTGCAGCCTGCTCCCGCGAGTGAGGCAACCGCTGGGCTGCAGGGGAAAACCAGGGGAAAGTAGCTCAGCCAGCTGCAGGCTCCCGTAGCCAGCAAACGATCGTAGCTCTCGGAGGGGAGCAGGCCCCCACCAGGCACTGGCTGTCATGCTCCCTGCTGGGGACTGATCGGTAACACCAGGACAGAGATGGTTCCAAATTAAAAACTCTTATTTCAATTCTCGTCAGTGCCCACTTCCCAACAGTGAGCAGCCACGCTGCAATGCGACGTGCCGCTGGCCCCATGACACCAGGGAGCTGCTGCAGGACACAACACGGTAACAACTGGCCATCCAGGCTCTGTGCAAATGGAAGCCACCCTGGCCCCGAGTGACGCAGCCTCCCCCAGCTCCTGCTGCTGAGGAGCTGCTTCCTAACTGTGTGCGGCATCCCCAGACCGCGGTGCCGCTCCCTGCCTGGACAGGGTCCGCCCCTGCCATCAGTGCATCAAGCTCCCACACCATGGCTGGCCAGTGCCACCAGGGGCCCCACTCAGGCCAAGCTGTGGCTGTTTGTGCCAAAGCAGGCCTGCAAAGGGGCCGTGCGCCCGAGAGGCGGCAGGAGACACCCGGGTCCCTTCCCGGCCAGCTGGGTGCTGCCCTATTTGCGCCTGCCAAAGATGGACTTCTTGCTGGGGTTCTTCTCGCCCACACTCAGCCCAATGAGCAGCCGCGCCTTCTCGTCCTCCTCCTGCTGCTGGATGGGCCCATCTGATTTGCTCTCCAGCTTCCCCCGGGCCTCGGCCCCGGCAGCCGGCTTCAGGCGCAGCTTCTCCTTGATCACCTGCCCAGGGGAGAGACGGGGTCAGGAGACAGTGGGGGAAGGAGATGGCCAAGGCTTGTCCTGGTTGTGACAGCTCACTGCCTGGGGCTCCCCTGCCCAGCCTGGCAGCAACCCGGGCAAGCAGAATGAGCTTGGCAGAGACAGCGGTGCCAGGGCAAAGAGCTCATCTGCAACCTGGATGCAACCTCTGCCCTGCCCAGAGAGAGACTCAGCAGGGGTACGGCCCAGGCACAGCCCCAGGGGCACACGGCCCGGCCCGGCCCCACTAGAGGAAGGAGAAGATGCAGAGGGAGGGCGGCAGGGGCTCCCCAGCACGACTGACAGGAGAGGGGCTGGAATCCAATCCCCTCAAACCACAAACAGCTACGCTCAGTGCTCCAAGCACCGGCGGCAGATCTCCTCCCGCTCCGGTTCAGCTGGGGGCGGTTCCGGGACCATACCTGCGCCACCAAGGCCTTGCGGCTGTCCCGCTTCACCGCCATAGCAAAGTCCAGCCACGTCCACGTGTTGTTGTGATACTCCAGGCACGGCAGCACCAGGTTCAGGTCACCCCAGTCCACGCTGTTCTTCTCGCCCTGCACCAGACGACACGTCAGATCCCACGGCCAGAGTGAGCCAGTGCCAGCCTGCTCTGCCGGCCCCCTTCCAACAGGCGCGGTGCAGCAGCCCATGATGCCGAGCGGGACCAGGGCAGGAGTTGAGGGGAGGGTGCAGGGGACTGCGCTGTGCCCAGGAATGCCCTCCTCCCCTCTGCCTTACGGTGCATGAGGAGTCAGGCATCCCAACCAGCCAGATAGCAGCAATAGTGCCTAGGAAGCAGGCCGGGCTACCCACACCCGCCTCGGGGCCAGCCCATGGCTGTCCCCTTCTCTCCCGCCAGCACTCGCGGGTCCGGCCCTGCCCCGGATGCCATGCTGGAGGGAGGCACTGACCTTGTAGCTGACGCACAGCGGCACCTGTGGGATCTTGATGTAGATGAAGGAGTTGTTCATTGCTGCACGCTCCTTCATCTTGTCAATGTCGTCCACGGGATGCTGGGAGGACGGAGCCAGACAGAGCGATCAGCAGAGGCTCCCACCCACAGGGCAAGAGGAGATGGAAAGTGGTGCCTAGCTGGGCACTGGCCCCGTGGGAAGGGGGTGTCGCTTCATTCAGGAGAGCAGCCCAGGCTCATATTTCTTCCCTGCCATGTGCCTAGGGGCCTTAGGATGGCACCACACAGTCCACGCCAACTGCTCAGCAGCTTATGAGCGTGCGGGTAAGTGGGGTGAATTGCTCACAGCCCTGGGGCAGGAGGACAGCCCAGGCCACTGCAGCCAGGCCCTGAGGGTGCAGTCCTATGTGGTAGGGCCAGCAGCCCCAGCGCAAAGGGAATAGAAGCTCTTGGGGAGGCTCTAAAGGAGACGCCTCTCCCTCTAAAGGCAGCAGGGTAGATACCTCGGGAGCTTTCCGGAATGACCTCCTGACCCCTGAAGTCCGATTCAGTCCCTGCGTGACTCCTTTTCCTGTGCCCAGCGAGTCCTCAGCCACAATCAGCTGTCTCGGCTTCACCACAGGCATCCCTGCGAAAGCCAGAGACGTGACGGGCAGGCGGGACCAGTGCGGTTCTTTAGCCGCCCGCCCACTGCCGCTCCCAGGCCGGAGAACCTGGCTGAGCTGGGGCAGACGCGTTAGAACAGACACCTGCCTCCACCCAGGGACTCCACACCAGGGACAGCGAGTCCAGCCTGGCCCTCGGCTGTTCCAATGGGTTAAAACGGGCACTGTAGTACCAGCGTACTTCAGCTCCCAGCCACGGGCTCCTCTTCTTTGCTAGCCTGAGAAACCCTCTATGATCACACCTCTTCCTGCCATGCAGGTGTTTATAGGCCACAATCCAGTCACCTCTTGCTCTTCTCTTCACTATAACAAACCGAGCTCCCTTCCTGTCACCTACGGCGGGTTTTTCAGAGCCTGAATCATTCCCGCTCATTGCTGAGCCCTTCCCAGGTGCTCGAAATCCTTCCTGAAGTGTGGGCGCCAGCACCGAGCACTATCCCAGTGATGAGTCCCAAACGCCGCATACAGAGGGACCCTTCCAACTCCTGCTCGATATTCTCTGCCTTATACACTCACCCCCTCGCCAGCCCAGCACATGACCTCGTGTTCGGCCGGTTCCACCACGACCCCCTCCCAGAGTGGCCGCTTCCCAGCACGCAGCGCCCACCCGGTGAGTGAGACCTGCCCTCATGGCTCCTAGATGGAGCACCCAGCACTGGCTGCATTAAAATGCCCGTTGGTCAAGGGCGCCCAGCTTCCCCAGTGATCCAGATAGCTCTCGAGACGTGACCTGTCCCATCATCATCCACCACTGCACCAACCTGAGCCTCCGCTGCAAACTTTACCCACAGGGACTTTCTATCTTTCTCCCACCGCACTGACACCGAAGAGCCTTGCCTGGAGAACGGATCCAGAGTCGCACTGGCTGGAGAACGGCTCCCGGGGCCCATGGGATGAGGAGTCCCTGTTTCCCATTCCTCTCGGGGATCTCTCCTCCCCCCCCCAACCGCACTGATTGTGAGTGAGGCTCGGTTTCAGTGGGGGCCGGGCTGGACTGCGCCTGGCCCCTCCCCGTGTGGCGCACACACCTGTCGTCACCAGCTTGGATTTGTCCTCCTCGTCCCCCACCTCCTCCTCCTCCACGCTGCGCCCAGGGAAGAAGAAGCCCATCATCCTGTGGAAGAACTGGTGCGTGAGCTGGATGGTCAGGGGCACCACGTTCACCTGCAAGAGGAGCAGCATGTCAGGGCCAGCGCTGGAGCAGCCCAGGGGACCCTGGCCCAGACACCCACGCAGCACGGGAGCTCCTGCCCCGTCGCCCGCAGAGGAGCGGAACCCAGCCCCAGGCCTGCCTCCAGCCCCTCTCTGGGCGGGTGCAGGAGTGTGAGCCCACCGGAGCCTCACCTCAAAGTGCTCCTTGATAGAGATGCCTCCCACCGGCGGACGGACCTTGCTGAATATCCGCAGCGCCAGCTGCCGGCCCGACTGGCAGGAGCTCTGGGGGCGCAGCACCACCTGCAAGGCACGGATGGGAAGGCAGAGATGGTGGGGGCACAGCCAGCCACGAGCCCACCTGGTTACTCGTCTGATGACCCGCACCCACACCCCTCCACAGGATGGCTGCTGCCCCTCCCCGTCCCGCTGGGCTGGCACTTGCCTTGTATACGGCATTGGGCAGGAGGTTGTTCATGGTGACCCAGCCCAGCTCCAAGAGATGCTCCGCCGTGTCATCCGATTTGTTCACCTGCAAACAGAGCAGTCAGCCTGTGGCCCCTGATGCACACTCCTTGCCCCGAGGCCTGCGGGCCACCTCCCCCTCAACGGTGGAGCCCGAGCCTGCGTGCCACACGGGGGGCCCCTCGAGCCCCGGCTGGGCTCCAGTACCTTGCTGTAGAGGAAGCGCTGCAGCTCTAGCTCGGCAATGCCCAGCTGCCCATCTTCCTCGGTGAGGCGCCAGCGTGCCTGCGCGAAGTAGAACTCGGTCCGCCGGGCCACGCTGATGTCCTCCAGCTGCTTGCGCAGCTCCATCTTGTTTGCCCGCTGCAGCTGGAAATCCTTAAAACACCTGCAACGGCGGGCAAGGGAACGCATGAGACAGCAGCCTCCAGGAGCCGCAGCGGGGCTAGGACCAGCCAAAGGGCAGGGCAGCCCCACAGAGCAGCGTGGCTGGGGAGGCCCAGGCAGCCCCAGGGAAGCGGAGGGGAGTGCAGTGGCACCATGGCGGCGGGCAGCACTGGGGGGCAGCAGGCCTTGGGCACTGGCGGGGGACCTGGGTACCTGATGAGAATGTTCAGCTCCTCGCTTTCCAGCTGCAGAGCCGCCTTCTCCTGGCTCAGCTGCAGCTGCAGCTTCTGGTTCAGCTCCAGCAAGTTCTCATTTTTACTGTCGTCCTGCAGGGACTGAGGAAGCGGCACCGTCAGCACCTCCCTGGCCCAAGCCAGCCAGAACCAGGGCCCCGCATTCCACACGGTGAGCGGGAACCAGCCCCGTGGCTACAGAGCCTCCCCAGGCCAACCCGCCCAGGCCTCACCTTCATAATGGAGTACATCTGCTTCTCCAGCTGGCGGATCTGGGCCACGTGCTGCCTCACCGCCTCCTGCAAGTGCAGGATGCTGCTGCGCTGCTCCTCAGGGTTGCTGGAGATCTCCAGCTGGAACCGCACCCTCTGCTTCTTCTCGCTGTGCTCCTGAGACCCAGAGAGAGAGGAGAGGGTGAGGGGGTCTCTCAGGAGCCCGTTAGCCCTGAGTGCGGCTTCGGACCACGGGTACCTTGCGCTTGGGCTCCACGTGCAGCAGCAGGTTGTTGACGATGTCGAGGATCATGGCATACTGCGCCGGGTTGGTCGAGATCTCCAGGTCGTGGTGGATCAGCGTGAAAGTGTCGGCGGCTCCTGGGAAGAGACGAGAGGAACGGGCGTCGGGACAGCCCCTATGACAGCTGCAGTGCCAGGACAGATCCCGGGGAGCCCTTACAGTCCCTGGCAGCTGCAGAGGGAACCACTGGTGGGGCTTGCAATACAAAGAAGGGCCAGGGAGGCAGGCCCACCCCCTGCCACGCCCCAGGGGAGCTGGGAACCAGGCCATGACAGGCCCAGCCCAGGGAAAAATCTGCTGTCTCCAGCCCACATTCCTCTGCCTCTCACCAGAGCTGCATGGGCTGGGCTTTGCTGCACACCTAGGGCCCATGGAGTGGGGCAGGCACTGTGCACCTGGCCTCCAAAGATGAGCAGGATTAACCCATGATCCGCGCCAAGCAAGGAAAGCAGAGGCCGTGCCCCACCTGTGCCCCACACCACATAAGAGGGCCCCACTGAATGGAGCCAACAGCAGCTGCCCTTCTCTCTGATCCAAGGGGAGGTGCGGCCCCCGCAGACAACAGGCCACGAAGGGTTAAACTAAAATTCTGCCTGCTGAGGCCTGTGGTCCTGGCCTGTCCCCCAGGGAGCCCCCCAAAGGACACCACCAGTGCCCAGTACCATACCCTCCTGTTTCTTCAGCAGGTCCTTCTCCTGGTTGGCTGGGGTGTCGGGCGGCTTGATCTGCGTGGCCAGCTCCGGGTCAATGTCGTGGCTGTAGCTGATGTAGTACATGCGGCAGCTGCAGCGGGAGATGATCCTCTGCACCTGCTGGCTCTGCTGGGCTTCGGAGGGATGATTCCAGTCTGGGGTCGGAGCAGGGGCCGCTGTCAGCGTGGCGCTGCCCCCGCAGCCCGGGCGCACCGATTCACAGGCGCGTCAGGGTGCCGGGGCAAGGGCAGGGTGGGGGGATGAACCCAAGCTCCCTGGAGAGTCTCCCCAGAACGCGTCCGTGGGCACGGCCCCTGCCCCCACCCCTCCCGGCCTGGGCGCTAGAGGAAGAGGCCGGAGCTCTCGGCTGTGCCTGCTCCTTGGGGCCGCACACGGGCAGAGAGGCCCATCACTCCCCCCGTGCCGGGGGGACGATTCTCGGGCCCCAGGCAATCAGTGCTCCGTGTGCTGACCTGTGGTCGTGCTGACCATGCCGCCCACGGCCTGCCCGCTCTCCATCAGCTCCTGCACCGAGTCCAGGCTCCTCTGCCGATGCTCCTCGATGTTCTTCACCTGGGGCAGGAGGGACACTGGTGATTCCCCAGGCGCTGGCCCCCTTCCCTTCACTCCCAGGCCTCTGACTCGCGGCACCGCAGGGGCGTCCCCATGCTAAACCCCTCCCACGCAGGAACTGGCGAGCCCAGTGCCGCCCCCGGCTCAGCCGCCAGCTGACAGCAGCCAACCTCCAGCCACAGCTGCCCGTCCTCCCTCTCGGTGGGGCTGCTCTCCGTGGTGGCGAAGTACTGCATGCCGTCCAGCAGACAGGTCCACGAGGTCTTCTGCTTCAGCGTGTCTCCGTACCAGGCGGGGTGGTGCTGGCACTGCAGCAGCTGGGCCTTGGCCGCGGACACAATCACACAGCCCTCCGTTTCCGCGCCACGCAACACCATCTGTGGGAGAACAGGCCCTGGGAAGTGACCCTGCCGCCTCCAGGATGGGGCAGCCGAGCCGGGAAATAAACCCGAGCGAGGAGGCCTTGGCCCCAGCAGCAGGCCCAGTGGAAAGAAAGGCACAGCGCAGCCAACACCTCTCCCAGCGGGGGCGCTGTGGGAAGCAGGCCAGGAGCCCTGGCTAGAGGAGCCCGGGTCGGTCCCGGAAGCAGCTGGGCTGGGAGAGTACCTGGCAGTTGACCAGCTCGAGGAGGCAGTTGCGGGTGAAGATGTCGTCCGTCTGGCAGGCCGCGATCCCACACAGCTGCTCGCTGGCCCCCGAGTCCTCCTCCGTGAAGACCACGAATTTATCCGTCTCCTCAATGAGCTTCTGCAGCATGTAGGCCCCTGGGAGCGGATGGGATGGGTCAGTGCTGGGCCAGGGCCGGGGCTCAGGGTGGGGGCAGTGGGAGAAGGAGAGGGAGCCAGCTGGCTGTGAAGGGCTGGCTCAGCCCCACTGAGCCGTCAGTCCTGGGGGAGAGGGAGCCGAGGGCCTGGCCCAGCCGGCTGGGCACTCACCCCCCGAGGAGCCCCGCTCGCTGGTGACGCCAGCCGCCCGCTGGGGGGGAAGGGCAGTGGAGAGCAGGCGGCGTTTCAGCTTCTTGGCCTGCAGCTGGGTGTCGATTTTTAAACCCTTCAGCGCCTCGGTGGACAGGTTCCGCTTGAGCACGGCCGCCTTCTTGTAGCCATCGTAGAGGCCGAAGGCAATGTCCCGGTTGGTGGTGGTCCAGGACGCCCGCAGGTCCACCAGGTGCAGCTGGTGCGTGTGGAAGACATCGTCGCCATCCCGCATGGTCAGCTCCTGCAGCCAGGCCGGGGTCAGACAATCACCGGGGCAGCGAGTCTCACACGGCAGCACGCTGGGCTGGGGCTAAGGACGCCCGGGCTCCATTCCCAGTGGGGCAGCCTGGGAGAAGCCACTGCCCCTGTGTGCGCCAGCTGCCCCGCGCCCGCTGCCCCACCCATGCCGGGCTCTCAAAGGAGGGTGATCGACATCACCCAAGGTGCTGAGTCTGCAAGCATTTGAGCCCCGCTCAGTTTCTCCAGCACCCCACGTGCCCTCCTGCTCCAGGCTTCACCCTGGCAGGCAGCCAGAGGTGCCCCTATCCCAAGTAGGCATCGCTTGGCAGAGCTAGCTTGTCCGTGCCACCCCGATCTCTCAGTCCCTGCAGCCCTTGGCTCTCAGCTGGTGCCAAGAGCAGAGCTGGCGCAGGGGCCCGTGGCCTGTTCTCTGCCCTGGGACGGGAGGTCTCTGCAGCAGCGCGGCCGGTACGCACCTCTTCCACGCCGCGGTTGCTGTGCCGCTGATAGGTGAGGGAGGAGAGGCTCAGCAGGTGGGTTTTCTTCACCAGCGAGTCGAGCCGGTGGTCAGCGCTCTCGTCGCAGGTCGACGCCATCAGGTGCACGGTGACGAGGCTCAGGTCGCTCACCATCTGCGTGACGCTCCACTCCGAGATGAGGCGCCGCATCACCGTGCCAGCTGGGGGCAGGGGCAGAGCTGTGAGCGAGGGGACCCTGCCACCCGCCCCGCCCAGACAGCGCCTCCAGCCTCACCTTGGGGGATGAGCCGCTGAGCCCCACGTGTGAATACGTGCCCCTGGCTGCACTCCAACTGGATCCCCCGCTGCTGTGCGAAGGAGGCCCAGTAATGCACCTAGGGGAAGCACACAAGGGTGCTGAGATGAGCTGCAGGGGCCGGGACGCAGGAGAGCAGCTGATCAGGGCAGAGAGCCAGCCAGCCGGAGCCCACGTGCCCCACCCGGAAGAGTGGTGCCTGCCCCAGCCGCAGGGCTGGCCATGCACAGCCCAGGGGCCGGCCTCACCTGCAGCTGGGGGAAGAGCGCCGTGTAGGAGAGCTGCTTGTAGTGCTGCCCCAGCTTCTTCTTGCTGGGCTTCATGTTGTTGAAGAGCTTCCCACGGCAGATGGGGCGCGTCACGCTGGTCCAGGTGGCCCAGAAGTTCTGCATCCAGCGCAGAGTGCTGCTGTAGAGCAGGATCCGGGGCTGGGAAAGCTCTGAGAGCAACACACGTCAGCACTGGGCCCAGGGCCTCCCACAGCCTCCCCACGACCCAGGGCTGGGCCCTGCCAGCCCCCCCAGATCTCTCCCTTCCCACGGTATGGGATGGCAGAGCCCACAAGCACTATGGGGGGCCTGCACTCAGCCCATCATGGGGCCAAGGTAGGCAGTGGGGGTAGGATACAGGGGATCTCCAATGATCCCCCGGCCTTCCGACCCAGACCCCAAATCAGCAGCCACCAAAGCTCACAGCAAGAATAGCCGCAGCCCAGTGAGTGGCAGAGCAGCTGCTGGGAGGGGGTCGCGCTGCGTTCCAGGGAATCTGCAGCCCACACGCTCCATCGCCTTGGCAGGGAGCCCCGCGGAGCACCCCGGCTGGGCCGTGACTCACCCCCGCCCAGCCGGCTCAGCTCCATCCGGATGGCGAGGTTGAGGTTCTCGGAGCGGAAAGCCCGGTACGAGTCATGGAGCTGACCCAGGGGCAACTCGGGCACGAAGTCTGGGGAGCGCAGCACCACGCTGTGATGGTCGTGGGGGTTCCCGTGGCACAGCCACTGCAAGTCCAGGCTCATGCAGAGATCAGGCAGGTGCAGGAAGCAGCAGTCGTCGTACCTGGCAGAGAGAAGGGGCCGGGTTACGCTCCAAGGCCTCCGTCTCCCCCCACACCTCCGCGCCTCCCCGGCTGACGCTCACTTGGAGGCCGTGCGGACGTTGATGTCCAGGTCGCCCCTGAAGACGAACTGGCCAGGTCTCCAGTGAAAGGACAGGTGGCTCCACTCCCAGTGCATGTTCTCAGTGGTGTTGTACGGATCCTGCAGGAGGGAGGCTGAGCGTGAGGGCAACAGGCGGGGTGGGGCCTGGACCAGCCCCAGCGGAACCCCACGCGAGCCTCACCTCGGTGGCCAGTTGGTGCAGGTTGGCCTGCTCGATGTCCAGGTGCCAGTCCCCGTGGAAGAGCAGGCGGCTTTTATCCCACCAGGGCAGGGGGGGGCTGGGATCCTCCGAGGGCTTGGTGAGGAGATCGACACACTGGCCGATCAGGGTCCAGGCCGGGTCCCAGCATGGCCCCCAGACGATGGTGTACTGTAAAATCTCCGCTAAGGACACAGACAGCGGCTCAGTGCGGCTCCCCAGGCCCCGGCCCACGGCTGCCCTCTGCGCACACCCTGCAGGGCTGCCCCAGGTCCCCCAGTGTCATGGTGCGGCGCGTGGTTAATCTCCAGCCCTCCCCGAGTGGGCAGGATCCCAAACCCCAGGCACTGCCCAGCGCCAGTTCTCCCCCCACACACTTCACAGAGAACAAGCCTGCTTCGCACAGCCCACCCCAGTCTCAAGCCTGGCCCAAGCTCACCGTCCAGGGTGCCAGCCCCACGTCAGCGTGACCCTGGCAGGAGAGCGGTGCTTGGCACTCCCCCAGCCCCACATGGAGCCCATGCGTTACCCACCAACCACCCCAATGCAAGCTCCTGCCGCAAGAGCTGGAAGGACGCTGAGGAGATGAACTCGGAGCCCTTGAAATCCCAAAATCCAGCCCAGCCCAACCCAGAACCAGACCTGCCTGTAGGATCAGGCCCCCCGAGCCCAGACACTGGGGCTGCAGCCCCAGACCCGCCTGTAGGGTCAGACCCCCCGAGCCCACTTACAGCGGAAGTCGTGGTAGAACTTCAGAGGAGGCATGTTCCTCTCCACAGACGCATCGCCCCACGGTGCTCCCAGCTTCAGCAGCTGGCGGCGGCGAGAGCAGGCCTGGCCGCAGGGCTCCGTCCCGATCAGCCGTCCCGACAGCCGCCAGTCCCGGATCTCAAACAGGTAGCGCGGGTAGTCCCGGATCCGCACTGTGGGGCAGAGCAGACACCGCGCTGACTGCTGGACCCGAGGGGAGCCTGGGCTCAGACCCAGCCCTAAGGGGCATGGCGAGAGGTCACGGTGCGGTGGTCTCTTCGCTCGCCCCAACCTCTGGGAAGGGGCGGGGCAGGGGACACCCCTGGCTGAGCAGGAGGGACCTCCAGCAGCACTGTCACCACAGGGGACCAGGGCAAGCCGCCGGACCACAGAGCTGACAGGGTCGTGCGGGCTCACTGAGGGGCAGGGCACAGAGGCTGCGGGGCAGAGGGGCTCCACAGACCCACTCACCGAAGAAAGTCTTGACGCTGCCCTTCAGCATGCGACACCACTGGATGGCCAGCTCCAGCCCCTCGGGCGGGAAGGGACTGATGTCATCCAGGTCTCTCATCTGCTCCAGCACGCGCTCCACCCCATGGAAGGATTCGTCGGCCAGGGCCACCAGCTCCAGGCTGGAGAGGGTCCAGGTGAGCAGGGCCTTCCGCATGGGCGTGTTGGCGTAGAGGCGCCGGGAGCGCTGGATGTAGATCTCAATGTTCTTCTTCTCCAGCGAGGCGTACAGCTCCTCGATCTTGCGGGCCGGCAGCAGCTCGCCGTGCTGCTTGCGCAGCGCCGCCACCTTGGCATCCAGCAGCTGCAGCCGCTTGGCGCTCTCCTGGCTCTCGTCCTTCATCAGCTCGTAGTTGTCCCGCAACTTCACCTCAAAGACGTCGTCCAGGAAGACCCAGGAGAAGTGCTGCACCTTGAGCAGGAGGTCGGGGGGCAGAGCCGGGCTGAGGGCCGGGCCTCGCCGGTGCAAGCCCTTCAGCCACTTCTGCACGCCCACGGCCTCATCCAGCGTGCGGGAGAAGTCATACTGGTAGGGCAACTCGATGGCGGCACTGGCAAAGGAGAAGGCCCAGACCCGGTTGCGCAGTGTGCGCAGGGTGGGGAAGGGGCTGCGGCGCAGGATCATCTCCTCCAGCTCCGGCAGCAGCTGCACCTCCACCTCCTTGAAGCGGAAGATGCTGTGGCCGTCGAAGCCGGCAGCCAGGTCCGGGCAGTAGGCATGGAGGGCACTGCCGTGCCGGCTCACCGAGGCCTGCTCTGTCACCAGGCTGATGTAATTGGCCTCCGAGACAAAGGCCGTGAGCTTGGCTGAGCTCAGCTCCAGGCTCAGGCTGAGGACTCTCTTTGGGGGGCCCTGCTCCGAGCTGGGGCTCACTGGCTCAGCGGCCTGGCTCCCCGGAGGGAGGGGGGAAGCATGCCGTTGGCCCGGGTTGCTCTGCAGCACTTCCCAGCACTGGAGGGTGGCCAGAGCGTGCTGATACAGGAACATGTGGTCAGGTGGGCTCCACAGCGCAGTCAGGCCCTCGCTGCACTGGACCTAGGGCACACAAAGGGGTGAGCGTGACTGGGACTTTCCCTCCCAGCAGCCCTCAGCGTACCCCGGGGTCAAGAGTGCTCGCTAGAGCCCGACAGAGCAGGCAGGGGCCGAGTGAGCTTCGCCCAGCCACCTGGCTTCTGACCGCCTGAATCCCACGCACCCCAGGGGGCCCTGCGGCTCCCCCCAGCCCTGCTCAGAGCTAGCGCAGAGGCAGCCTGTCACCCCAAGGGACGGGGCCTAGGCTGAGAGCCCACTGCTCGCCCTCACCCCAGTCCCAGAGGGGGAATGCCAGCAGCGTCTCACCTGCGGAGCCACTCAGCTACCATGGATCCAGCCCAGGGGGACATGCGTGGGCCGGTCAGGCCTGCTCCACACGGCACTGCCCTGCCAGAGGGCTCTGCCGGCACGGCGGGCCCAGGACCTACCTCCAGGGAGTGGATGCTGCTGTGGTAGGTGAAGGAGAGCGTGCAGAGGCTGACAACGGGGCAGTGGATGGCTGAGGCTTTGCAGCACGGCTGCATCTTCTCTGGGATGCTCTTCAGCAAGGCCAGCACCATGCCCTGGATGCTAACCGTGCAGCTCTCGGCACTGCCCAGGACAGTCAGCATGTCCAGCCTCACCTCCGAGGCACCTAAGAGACAGGGTGTTACCTCGGGGGGCACGGAGCCCTGGGGTAGCCCAGAGAGGACCAGAAGCTGCCCACAGCCAGGACAGGACAGGACAAGGACGCCGACGCCCCCCCCCAGCAGAGAGATGGTCACTTCCCAGGAGCCAAGGGAGCTGGGGCTGCCGAGAGCCAGGACAGGAGGCCGTGGGAGGGACTGTGGACCGCTGAGAGCTGGGCTGAAGGGCTGGGGCAGGGAGGCTGTGGTCAGCAGGGGGGGTGCGGGGGCTGAGAGCCAGGCCAGGCTTCAGGATCTCCATGCGAGGAAGGAGGCATTTGTGGGTGTGTCCTGCAGAAAGCCCAGACGCCTGCACTGAGGTGGGGGCTACTGTCACCCCATGGCACTGCCCCCTGCCGGCCGCCTCGCCTGGTCACTTACCCACCAGGCTGGACAGTGTGAACAGGTTCACATCCTCCACTTTCAGGTCCACCTTCCAGAGCAGGCCCGGGGACTCCCCAGGGGAGGGGGCCGGCCCCACCGGAATCTCTGCCTGGCCGGCCCCCGGGTGCAGCAGGGCCAGGACCCTGGAGAGACACTCGGTGCAGGTGTCCGATGATTCCACCTGCAGCCCCTGGACGGTGCAGTCGAGGAACAGCGTGTCCGCCTGGGCGCTGGACATGCCCAGGGGCTGGTTGTAGCTGCCCTGCAGGGGGCACAGCCCAGTCACTCTCCCACCCCACAAGAAGCCGTGCAGCACAGGCAGAGCCCCTCGCCACTGCCCATCACAGCGTCCGCGGGGAAGGGACGCGCCCCTGCTGCCTGCACAAGGGAGCTGTGCCCATGCCCGCTGGGCTGGGGGGAAAGCAGTCCCCCTGCTCTGGCTCGGCCCCTCTCACCTGCAAGTTGAAGGAGTCAAGGATGAGGGCCTCTCCCCACACATGCATGTTGGGGGGGTGCGGGGCCCTCTGGATGTGAGAGTCGTTCCCCACGCGCCAGCACAGGTGGTCGATGGCCAGCACCCCCCGCTGGTGCACGCTCTGGGGGCGCAGGTGCTGGTAGTCTGAGGGCACAGAGCAGGAGGTGAGCATGGGTGGGGTCTCTGCTGACCCCCAGCTGCAGCGTGAGGCTGAGGACCCAGCTGCTGCCCCCCAAGATCATGGAGGTTCAGCATTCACCCTCACCCTGGGGATTCGACGTTGAGCAACTGCCAGGACGCAACACCCATCCCCTCGCCCCCTGCCCCTGCTGCGCTCACAGCGCTGTCCCTCCATGCCATGCTGGAGGGCCCCAGCCCAGACCTGCCTCTTCCCTGTGAATGGCAGCTGAAGGCCATGCCCACTTCCCCACACCCCTGCCCTTGAAGCCACAGAGCCCTTACAAAACAGAGAGGGGGCCCCCTGGGCCTGGTGGCAGCCAAGGCCCAGGCCCTGCTCTGCCCAGGCTGGGATGGCATCCACATGGTCGCTCCGCAGGCTCCTACCTGCAGAGACAGTGTTGAAACCCAGGGCGAAGGGCGGCGTGTCCCCCAGCTGCACAGAGATGCTGATGTTGGATAGGGAGGCACAGAGGATGATGGGAGCCAGGATCTGGGGGCAGCTCCTGCCACAGGGTGAGGAGGACCATGGCATTAGTGAGACGCTGAGCCCCCCAGCCTCAGATGAGCCGGCTATGGAACTGGCCTTGCAAGGAGCTCCTGCCCCAGGGCCACAAGGCCAGCCCAGTGCCAAGCACAGCTCTCCTGCTGCGCTCTAGGCCAGGGTGGGAGCGCTCCCTGGAGCACGGATCGCACCGCATGGGCATCTTTGGGCCCCCGTTACTAAGTCTCTGAGCGGTTCACACCTCACTGCTGGCCAGGGTGTGCATGCAGCTCTGTGGGGAAGGATTACCGCAGCTCCTCCTGCGGGCTCATTGGGGGGAAGCACTCAGGCAACAACCCTCCAAGGAAGTTTGCATTTACAGAGTCACCGGGGGTTTCCCAGGGCCCGACAGACAAAGAAAGGGCCATTCGCATAAAGGACACAGGGTCTTCATCTGATTCAGCGAACAGCCAGGACCGTCTGTCCACAGGAAACAGCCACAGTGGAAGGGCTCGAAAGATTTTGGCCCATGAGACTACCGGGTGACCTCCAGCGAGTGTACAAGGTGTGTTGGGCTTGACACATTTTCTCTGTGTATTTCGCTCTGGGGAGGCGGGGGGTGACTGGCATACATCGGTATGTGGGGGCTCCCCACAGGGGCTGGGGAAATCACAGAGAGATACAGAGGGGGTGCAAACCTGCACCCCTGCTCTGGAGGGAGAGAGACATGGGTCTTCCCCCAGGAGAGGCGATGGCTGGGAGCCGGAAACCTTAGGCGGGTGCCCTGGAGGAAAATTTCAGTAACCCTGAACCTCTGACACTTTAGACGCCGTGCTCATGCTCTCCGGGCGGTGAACGTGAACCCTGGCTGGGGCGCAGGGATCTGAATGACACCAGCCATGCCCTGCACGGGGGCTCCCGCGTACCTTCTCCTGTGGCTCTGGAGGGGGGCCGGTGCCCCGGTGCCCCGGCGCTCCTGCGCCAGCATGTGGAGCCAGTGAGAGAACTCCTGGTGGCGATAGTGGACGATGCAGGTATTGAGCAGCACCGCGGCTGACAGATCTATGGCTGTAACCTAGAGATGGGGACGTGGGAGGTGTGAGCGACAGCCCTTCCCCACCGCTCATTGGCACAGAACCAGACCCAGCCAGCTCAGGGCCTGGGCACCGAGGATGGCCCAGCAAGGGCAGGGAGCTGCCAGGACGTAGCCACCCGGGTCCCTCGCTCACCTGCACGCTGGCTTTCAGGGAGCTGAGGCAGACGATGCGCTGGCGGCTCTGGGACAGCAGCAGGCCATCTGTGGGGAGAAGGGCAGCAGAGTCAGCAACGCGGGCAACGGGCCACCCGCAGACGGTGGGGCTGCAGTGCCTGGGCCCGTTCAAGTAGGGAGAGCCTCCCCTCCTCCTCACGGGGAACCTCTCCATGCCGCGATCCCCACCCAGCAGGAGACTGCCCTGCTGGGCCCACGCCCCCAGGCAGCGCCCACTCGCCTTCCAGCAGCAGCTCTGTGCTCATCTGGGCCAGGTCGGAGGTGGGCGTGAAGCTCCGCAGTGGGATCTGCTCCTCGTCTCGCTGGTACAGGAACTGCAGCAGCTTCAGGGTCCACGTGAGGTGCCTGAACCCACAAAGCCGGCGCCAGGCTGAGTCACAGGACAGCCAGAAGGGAGCCGCAGCACCGCCACCCAGCCTGCCCTGCCCCACACCACAGCCCAGGGGGGCCAGCGTGCCCTGGCACAGCCCTCCCAGGGCACAGTGCCGCCACCCTCCCCCTCCCCAGTGTGCTCACCACCTCTAAAGGGGGGAGTGACCAAGAGCGCCTGCCGCACCCTCGACAGAGCCACCCAGGACCTTGCCCCTGGCCGTTCCCACCCAGCAATCCTGCCAGCCATGAGCCCTCCCCAAGGGACACTGCCCAGGAAACCCCACTCGTGCCTGGAGACCCTGGGGGGAAGAACGTCCAGCAGAGAGGAGTGGGGGGGGCACAAGCCTCAGGAGAGGGGGGAAGGGGCAGCACAGCAGCCAACCCAGGCCCTTGCCCCACATGCTGGGCATCCAGCCTCGTCGTGGTGCCAGCCCTCTCTGCCCATTACCTCTTCTGGCTGTTGACAGACAGCACCACGCTGGTGTTCTCCAGCTCCACCTTCACCTTGCTGGGGATGAGCCGCAGCGTGCGCAAGCTCAGCAGAGGCAGGGACTTCGGGGCCTCCACGGGGCCTGGGAGCAAGGGACAGAGCTAGTCACCACCCCACGCCCATTCTGTCAGACACATTCTCAGGGGTGCAGGGAAAGGAACATGGGGGCCCCCGGGGCATGGTCTAAACTCCCCCGCTGCCCTCACACACTTCCCAGGGAATGTGGCTGGCCGGGCCGGGAGGCACCAGGCCCTGACCTGGGGCCAGGCAGCCTGGCGGGTCCCCGGCGCCGCTCCATCTTGCTCCGTCAGCTGCCTGGCGCAGCAGCTCGCTGCAGAACAGCCCTTCGTGCAGCTCCGCATGCAGGGGCCCCATGCCCAGGCTGACGCCCACCAGCTGCCGTTTGCTCACGTTGACCTCCAGCGAGAAGGTGAGAGCCAGAGCCAGCTCTGCCAGACATGTGTCATCCTGCATGGGGGGCAGAGGGGTCAAGAGGAGCAGGAGGAGTGCGCCCCATGGAGGACGGTGGTGCCTTCAAACCACCCCATTGACATGCAGCCCTGCAGCCCCTATAGGGCCTGGGGCTACAACCCCACCTCCTGGCATTGCACGCTGGGCTCCAGGACTCGCTCGCATCTCCAGCTGGGAGCCCCTGCGCTCCGCTGTGCCTCCTGGTCCCGCAGCCCGGGCTGGGCTCAGCCTATGGGCAGCACAGGCTCCTCTCCTCCCCAAGAGCAGGAGCTGGGGCCTGGCAGCCGCAGGGCCCCCGCCCTGGACACTCACCAGCTGGCTGCTCTTCAGCACCTTGCTGTTCACCTGGGCCAGGGTCACCTCACAGTCCAGGCTGTGGGGAGAGCAGAAGAGAGCTCAGACCGGAGCTGCCAGGCACAGAGGGGCCCTGCTGCTCCCCTAGCCAGGTCCTTCCAACTTGGGGGCTGTGCTATAGCCCCTGCTGCGGCGTGGTCCCGACAGAGAGCGCCCAACCTGCAGCAGGGCTGGCTGCCATCTGCAAGAGGCAGGCATCATGGGGGGGGGGGGAGAGGCGGCGCGGTGGCGGCGCCTGGGACTGTCTCAGGTTTGGGAGCCGTGCTCTGGAACGCCCTCCAGTGGCCACAGAGAGCTGCTGACAGGAGGGGGGGAGTATGATTTTAACAGCGCTGGGGGGTGGGAATAGTGCCAGTTGACTGTGGAAAGCAGGCTGCCAGCCTCCAGCCCAGATCCACCAGGTGGGAACGGCCACAACAAAGCTCCCCTTTGGGAGCGTAAGCACGGCGTTACCTCTTCCCGTCGCTGTCCAGCAAGAGGCGCGTCCTGGTGACCTGGATGTGCCAGAGCGACTCAGAGGTGGCCACATGCAGCACCATGATATTGACGGACTCCACGTGGACCGAGAAGAGCTGGGAGAAAGGGGGCAGTGGTGAGGAGCATCTGAGGGGAGCTAGGCCGGCTCCCCGCCCCACCCACCCATCCACCCACCAGCACATGGAGACTCACCTGGCTAAGCACTCTCAGCAGGGAGGGCTTGATGGGCAGCTCCCCCTGGCTCTCTTCACTGCTGCCTTCAGCTGGAGCCTCAGGGCCAGGGGGCCCTGCCCCAGGGGCCTTCTGGAGATCGAGACGGATCCGCACCTCGCCGAAACACAGCGCGAGGTAGCGTCTGCACAGAGGAACAGCGACGGGAGGCGTTACTGCAGCTCAGCACTGCTGCTATGGGCACGAGTCCTTCCCCCACCCATGGGTGCCCCCATGTCCAGGCCTGCCCTCATCCCAGTCCCCCCAGCGGGGAGTCAGGGGGGGTTTCAGCAGAACAATCCTGTACCCAGAGACAGCTGTTCCCACCGTATGGCAGAGTGCAGCAGAGGTGACCTGCAGAGGTGGGCTGACCTCGTCAGAGCTGGGGGCCCTGGGAAGGCGAGCTGCCAGGCTCCCAAGCACAGGCAGGACAACCAGGAAGGAGCCAGCACTCTTTGGTACTTACGGCAGCTCATGACTCAGGAGTTTACTGGAGATCCAGATGCTGTCAATCTCCTGTGAGGACACACAAGAAAGTCAGCGGAGATACAGGGCCTACCCCACCGTGGGTCCCACACTCAGCACCCATCCAGCTTGCCATCACAAGGGCATGGGGCCATGTGTGCAGAGGGGGAGCAGAGGGCTCGAGCACAGGGGGGAAGGGGCAGGGCCAGCAGTGGGGCTGGCTGGAAGGGGCTAGCCAAGACGCGGCTGGCAGGGGTCTGAGAACTCAGCGGGTCACTGTCGTGGGAAGGCAAAGGCCGGGGAGCTGATCCCCTCAGTCCAAGCGTCTCGGGTACCCACCACTGTCTGCTGCTCCTGCTGGAACTTGAGGCTGACGTTCTGGAGCCAAAAGAGCCCGAAGGAGCCAATCTTCAGCTCTGCCCGGAGCCTGCGCCGGCACCAGTTAGTGGCCAGGCGGCACGCGAGCCACCTGCAGACAGTCAGGGCGGGACCCGGTAAGCGCCGGCCCGCAGGGAGCCCCCAACCCGCCTTGCAGCTCAGGAGACCTCCTCCAGCCCCAGGCTGGCAGCCCCGAGCCGCCCCGGCCCGCCGAGCCCACAGGGCCCGGCCCTGAGCGGGGCACGGCCGCGGGCCACCCGGGCGTGGCTCGGAGCCTGCCCTCGGGGCGCCACGCCCGCCTCGCTCTCCCGCGGGGTGCACGGAGCCGGGGCGCGGGGCGACGGGGACCCCCCGGGGCGCGGCCCCCAGCCGCACACCTGGGGCGGGCCGGGCAGGTGCGGCCCCCGGGCTGAGGGGCGCTGCCCCC
>ML675623.1:19978548-20019323 GCA_007922155.1 Mesoclemmys tuberculata | reverse complement strand
GGGGGGGCGCTGGGGGGCTCTGAGGCGGCACTATGGGGCTGAGCTGAGGGGGGATTGGTTCCAGGGGGCGCTGGGGGACTCTGACAAGGTGGGGGGCTCTGTGGGCTGGCGGGGGGGTCTCTGTGCCTGGGGTCTGGGCCTCGGTGCCGCTTGGCCACCTTCCCTCCTCGGGTGGCCACGCCTAGGGTCCCAGCAGGGAAAGACGATCCCACGCCCGGAGCCAGCCTCGCACTGGCCCGACCAGCCCTGGCCCACGCGGCCCCAGGAACGAGGGTGGGTGGACAGCGGCTTTGCTCTGCGCGGGTCCAAGGGCGCACCCGTGCCAGTCGTCACGCTGCCCCACTGCCGGTAGGACCTGCAATACCCGCCGTCACGCGACCTGAGCGGTGTGTCCAAGCCCGTCCACATAGGATCTCAGGCCCCCCCTGAGGGCCCAGCATCCATCACCCATCACCCTGACAGCCAAGTGCCCCTCCCCAGGGCATCCGAGCCCCACTCACCACAGGGTCTGAGCATACGATATCTGTCCGGGACCACATGCCCACTGCCATGGGAGCCAGGCCCCAAACACAAAGTTTGACATGATGGGACTGTCCCACTTTAAAACTGTATTTTACATCTGGCCAGCTGTGAACACACCCAGAGCCAGAGCATGTATTTTTTCCACTTCTCTTCTCTCTCCAATTCTTCATGTGAATTTGGGGCTGAAAACCCAGAATCCTGTTTATTCACAGAACAGGCACAGGCAGGGAAGCAGGGCAAGCTTGCTTCTCTTCCAGTGTGCTTTTCATACCCTGGAAGTTGCCTGAAAAGCTCAAGGGAAGTGGTCTGCAGCACGTTGTGTAGCTGCAGCAAGAGGGGTTAAAGCAGTGTCCTGCCCTGCCGCCCCGTCCCAGCTCTCCTTTCCCAGATGAAGTCACAGCTGGTTGTTAATGGGGGCACAGTGCTGGGAGTGGCTGATCTCTGAGGCAACACAAACTAATGCTGTTTGGAGAAATGACAGGAGGGACGGGCTAGAAAAGACAAAGAACAAAACAGCAGGCTGCGCTTCTCCTATCCTACCGCTCCAGCCCCAGAGCCGGGCTTGGGGCATGGTTTAATGAATTGAGTGGCTGGTGAAAGCTGAGGGACCAACAGCCCTGCAGCTCTTCTCATTTCTACAACAGGCCAGGGAACAGCAGGACAAGTTCCCTTCCATGCACTGCCACCATCCCATGGGCCTGTCCCTTGGCTGGAGGAAACAGTGGTGGCGTAGGGGGCAGGTCAGCATCCACAGCTCACTCTTCGCTCTGCAGGGATTGCCCCCGAGAAGTCAGTTAAACCTGGTGGAGGTGGATTTTTTCTGTGGATACCTGTGCATTAGGAACTGCCCTGAGAACCACACACAAGCCAAGAAATCACCAGGCGCAGGGATCGCCTTTCCGTTTCTACTGCGCCAGGCTGCAGCTGAACCCGCAACTCAGGAGTTGTTTATGCAAACTCACCCCAAATGTACAGCACTGGATGGAGCTGGCCTGTTTTAATTAGGAATGGCAGGTGCTTGTCCACAAGTCATTCGAGGCGCAGTTCCCTCAGCTACCCGAGTCTCCCCACCCACTGTCTGAAAGGGTGGGTGATGCTACAGGCAGTTAGAGTCATGGGCCAAGCAGCTCGTTTTCATACTTCTCTGCTGCACCTTGTGCCCTCCCACTCTCCTCATGACTGGCAGGGGCCAGGGTGAGCCTGCTTGAAAAAGCAGAAACCAAGCCCCACAGGCCTGCAACTTGAGCATCCATCCCACGCAGTGAGTGGAAGGGCTAGTGTAGGGAGCCCTTGGCAGGACCCAGAGATTTCTTCCCCTCACAACAGGACCTTGGCAGTGGCAAGACTTCAGCACAAACCCACACTCTGGCGCACCCATAGCTCCAGCTGTGACACGCCCACCCACTAGTTTATCAGAAGCATCAATTCTTTAGAGCCAAGCGAACGTTCCCCTCTCCTCATAGCCTTGCAGGTATTGCCAGATGAGGGGGTGGAAAAGAATTTCTCCCCAGCTCAGACTGACAGGGCTTTTCAGCTGCCTCTGCAGCATGGGGTGTGGATCACTTGCTGGGATCATGTGGCTCTCTCTCATCTAACCAATCGCCTGCCATTGCAGGGACTTGGGCATCAGTGGCAGCTTGGTCTCTGCCTGAGGAACACAACAGCTTTAATCTCCTGAGGACTGAAATGCTTTGGGCTTAATATAGGGATATCTGGGTGAAATCTTAACAACCTGTGACATACAAGATATCAGACTGGATCATTTTATGGGCCCTTCTGATCTTAATCTCTGGGAAATCTGTGAAGAACCCTCTTCCCCTCTCCCTCTCCCCCGGTGCTGAGCTGGCCTCTGACCTGCACAAGCTGGAAAGCCGAAAGACATGTAGTCCCAGAAGCTGCCGGGAATCTCTCTCTCTAAGCCTTCAGAAACAAGTAGACCCTGGCACCCTCCATGCCTGTGTTCAGATGCAGGAGTCTGGATGGCATCTGCACGAGACAGTTACACTCGTGCCTACTCTGTGATGATCAAAGAACATTTTCATTCCATTTCGAATGAGCAGGCGGAACAGACACTTGGTATTTGCTGATTTAAACCCAACTAAATATCATCCCCCTCGTCCTGCGCCCCTTCTCTTGCCAGCAGCAGGTGGCCACACTTCCTCTGGTGCTCAGGTGAGGAGATGAGTGGCCTGGTTTTTTTTTTATTTTGTAAGTGCTGTTAGTTTGCTTGCTGGCCTATTATGTTTTAATCCGTCCCACTTAACAGTGGATGCGTTGTGACACTTGCCCGCCTCCCAGGAGTTGCTGCTGATTTTGATGCCTGCTGGAGTAATTCAGCCGGTAGGTAAATATGAATGGGAGAAAGATAAAACATCCCCCACTCTTTGACAATTGAATTAATTTATGAGCCCAGTCCTTCTTCCCTCCCCGTCCCCTCGGGGCACATCTGTGCATGAATGTCAGCAATACAGAGCTTACAGAGGCAGCAGGATATCAACACGGCAGATACTCATAGGGTAGTTACAGTGAGAACAGGATCAGTACAAGGTGATAAACACAAGTCATAAAAAGTCTCTTCTTTCTGCTTTTCCTGTGCAGGGAGTTTATCTTAGCACCACTGCAGGGTCCTACTGCAAGAGACAGAGCCCTGCATAATACAGAGAATTAGACACACAAGGAACAACCAGGAGACCAAGGGCTCTGCTCCTTGGCCTGTGCCAACCAGTGCAGAAACAGTCTCTTCAGAAGCATCTAGAGACAGATCAGTTCCTTCAGGAGCTGAACACTGTGTGGTATTGAGAGGCCCAGTGCAGTCCACTATAACTCAGCATGATACGAGTCAGTCTTCAACAGCTCACTGGGTTTCATGAAGATCCCCTCCATGACCTTCCAGTTGTTGTTCTGGTTGGAGTAAGACATGCCATGCACTTCCTTTTGGCCATGGATAGGTCGCCCATACTGCTCCCCGGTCACAGACAGGAGCATGTCAGTAGATGAGTGCTTGAACCGTACCTCACCATCCCGCACCCAGTATGTCCCACTGCACAGAACAGTCCAGTCATCCAGGTAGTCTCCCTCGCCATCCTCCCCAAATGCACTGACTTCCTGGAACAGCAGCAGAAGGAAACACCATTAAAATGGGACTCTGAAAACTTCCCTGGGAGTCAGGGTTAGCCACACAGAGGACACAATGGGGAATGATTAATATTCTTGGTTATTCAGTTTATTTATTAGTTTGAAAAAGAAACCTCCGATCTTGAATACTAGGCAGGGATTTGGGCCTTTGCATAAGAATTAAGAAGCATGTCCCCTTCCTCCTGAGGAATCATATTGTGTCAGGTTTGGAGTCTGATTCACAAAGAGAGCTTCCCAGCTGGGAAAGGGGGCAGGACCCCTGCAAGGCCCTTTCCTTTTCATGGCAGCGGCGTATAGACACTCTGCTGAAGTCAGATACATAATGCTTTTCTCTTTCCTTGTCAGGCACACAGGAAGGACTGGGTAGCAAGTGTCCCTGTCTCAGGGAAGCACCAGCCTATCTGTCAAGCAGACAGGTCAAGATTTGTCCTGTCCAACCCCCTCAATGAAGTTCTGACCACTCAGCGAGCAGAGAAGGGTGCCAAAGCGGATGCTATAACCAGCTATCATAGAACTCTCCGCAGAGACCCTTGTCAGGCAGCACCAAGGAAATAAGTGGGAACCATCCCCACTGCTATCTCTGCACAAGTCCAGGGATTACCTGGTTCCCCGAGAGAGGTGACGTGAAGTGATGGCTGTGCAGGTTTCGCCCTGTGTTGATGTGGGTCAGCCGGATGGATTGCCCACATTTCACAGGAGTCCCCCTCTCACAGACTGTGGATGTCTTTCCCCGAACCCTCCAGTAACTGTTACTGTCGTCCACAGCAGAGACGCCCGTCACTGACTGCTGCCCACTCCCTGCAGGAACAGAAAAGAGGTCAGAAAGCGTGCAATCTGCCATCATATTCTTAACTACTGCAGAAGGCAAGAAACACTTGGGAAGGCTGCAGTCAGACTTCGCCATGAGCAGGAATTTGCCCGTTAGGCAACTGCACTTCAACCAAATATTTTGACCTGCCGAGTCCTTTGTAGTTTCCAACATAACATGGAATTGGCGGCAAGCTATAGAGCAGAGCACAAAGCAGGAACAGGACTATGCTCCTTCCAAAGATTTTTATGAGCTGCACAAACTGCCCAAGTGCAGCCAGAGTGCAAGGAAGGAAGGAGAGAGCCTGTCAGAAAAGGAGGTAGAACATTGCCATGACAAGGCTCCTGGGAAGTCTGCAATGGATGCAGGCGTTGTTATGGGGCGGGGTAGGGAGAGAGGGGGAACGGGTTGGGGCGCAGCCCTACAAATTTCTGGGATGGGAGCCCAGGCAGGGGACTCCGCTCCCGCCCAGGCTGACCACGACAGGTCTCAGTAAGGAAAGGCCGGGAAGAGAAAAGGCGGGACAGCCTCAGCCCATGGAGGCTGCCAAGGTTTCAGAGAGGGGCCAGGGAACGGATGGGGCGGTGCGGGAGCCAGGAGAGAGCCCGGGGGGTCCCAGGCGTGCGATCCAGGGCTGGGGGAGGGGCGAGAGATCCAGGGCTGGGGGAGGGGCCAGGCCCGCCCCGGTACCGGATCCGTAGCGCACGTCGTGCGAGTGGAGCCGGACGTTGTGGCGGACGTTGAGCAGCTTCACGACGGAGCCGCAGGTGACCGGGCCGGGCTCGGAGGCCCCGGCCCCCGCCGCCGCGCCCAGGCCCATCACCACGATCAGGAGCCGGGGCCCCGGGATCCGCCAGCGCCGCATCCTCGCCACCGGAACCGGAAACCACCCCCACCCCTCGCCACCGGGACCGGAACCATAGAGCCGGCGGCCTGGGCGCCCGCCGCTCTCCCTGCGCCTAGAGCGGCCGGAAGCGCGCCCGTGAGCCGGAAGCGGAAGCGAGAACTTTCTGGGTGACGACGGACGCTCTGAGCGGCCGGAGGTCGCGGCTCTTCTGCTCCCCCCCGCCGCAGCGGAGGCCTCCATTTTCCCTTCGGCCCTGCGCGAGGGCGGCCAGCGCCTCGGAGCCCGGCAGGTCAGTCCCGGCGCGGCCCGCCCGGGGCCGGCCCCCCGCGCCCGCCAGCGTCTCTCCGCGCCCGGGCAGCGGCGGGGCGGGTCCCCCTGGGCCCCCCGCGCGGCGCCCCGGCCCCCTCAGCCCCCCCGGCCCGGCCCCCTCAGCCCCCACCCCACGGCTGCCCCCTTCTCCTTCCCAGCCCGGCGCGCACTCCCCCTTGCCGCCCCCCCCGCTCTTAGCCGTGCCCCGGTGTCCCCCCCGCCCCCTCCCGCCCCCCCAGCTCTCGGCTGCGGCCCTGCGGGCGCCCGTCTAGGGCGGTCCCGGGGGGCGTTGGGGAGACGAAGGGTCACCCCGGGCTGCCGCGGGGACCCTGCCGTGCCTTGGGGGCCTGCGTGCGGTGCCGCCCGCCGCTGCCGCGGGGCCCCGCGCCTGTCCTCCGAGCGCCGTAGCGCACCGCGAGCCGTCGCGGTAAGGGGGCGGCCAGCGCCCCATGCGGCCCCTGCCTTCCGCCCCAAGCGCCCCCCCGGGCACAGCCGCACGTCACCCAAGGGAAGGTGAAACAAAAGCCCCCCCTTGCAAAAGGGCCTTGAAGATCCGTCTTCGAGAATCCGCCTGCGAAGGCGTTGCCCTAGAAGCCCCGCAGCCTGCCTTGCCTCACTGGCCTTATGTTTGGCAGCGCACCGGGGTCGAGGTGCCTTTCTTCTGCTTTGAGCCTTTGGTTCCGGAGACGCGAGGTGTTTAAAACCTGCTGCTTCGACCTTCGCGCTACTCCCTGTAGGTGTTACCGCTGGCCCTGAGAGTTTTACGTACCAATTTCGTTTTTAAGGTCCCCAAATAATACCCTGAATTGCTGAGCACTACTGAGCGTCTCCTTAGTATACTGGTGTTTGGATATTTGCAGTTACAAATAGCAAGTTTTTAAAAGAGATCAAAATTCCACTGATTATAACTAACTAAAATTTGGCTACCCTCAGAACCCATAGTGGTAGAATTAGGTTACAGTACAAAGGTTGTCAGTGACTTGGAAGGACACGTTGATAATGCAATTACTATTAGCAGCCAGATGTGATAGCTTGTTTTTTAAAAGGACTGATCCCACAACATTAGTGTCTTGGAGAAACAAGGAGGTATTTGCACTGGGGAAATGGCAGCCTTGCATGAGGATCAAGCACATTTTACAGTGCACAGTTACCGTTTATGGAGTCTGACCGACATAAACATCCAGATAATGCTATGAGGTTGGTCAAATAAATGAGTCTTTTGAAGGCAATCAATACTAGGGAATAAGCAGAAGAGGAGTACAGCCAGTGGTTCCCATACAAGAAACACATACAGTAGCTGGGTATGACATACATGATTTATAGAAAGACAATAGCAGAAAAGGGAAATTTCTGGACCATCTCACACTAGAAGACAGCGTCACTGATCGTATTTGGATAATGTGGGCTATGGACTAGCCTTCTAAACTGGTGTTCGTGGTGTTGCTAGCTAGAGGTCTAAGACCCGCTCTCGAGTGCAGTTTAAATAAAGTGGAATTAGAATGTGAGATGGGAATTATGAATAAGATTTGTTATACCTGTGTGACAATGTGTATTTACTAGGTTAGTATTAATAAGGATTTGTATAATTTATATAATTACATCTTTTCAGTTCAGTGTGTTGATGACAAAATATATATTTAAACTACTGACTAACTGAAAACCATAAACTGCCTTAGAAGTGCCTTTTATTTTTTATTTGAAGCAGGAGACATTTAGCTGGAGTTTCGCCTGGCAGTTGCCTGCAGTGGTTTATAGGCATTTGCCAGGTTGACTATCGGGATGAGATCTCTGCTGTCACGATATTTTATTGGAATGATATTGTGGTGTTTGTCTCCAGAGGCTAGAGCCAACCTGAGTGGCAGAGTGGCATTTGTGATTTCACTCTTGGATTCCCTGGCATTGTAATCTGTGAATTAAAGGTGGAGGGAGTAGGGGAGGGATGGTGTCAGGTTAATTTAGATTTTGTAATAAAGACAAGGAATTGGAAAATCTAAAATAGAAATTTGTATTGGTATTAGGTAGAGCCTGCAGGCCCCATCGTGCTAGGCACTGTCCACGCACCTGCCGAGATACAATCCCGTGCAACGAACCACTTACAGTCAAAATAGACAAAGGGTAGGAATAGGAGAGAGAGATCCACATTCCCATTTTAAAAAATCTTGTTTGATTTTGAGCATTCTCCTACAGTTATTTCTCAAGGTTTTGGTCTGAATGCATCATAGTGCTTTTGTGTGATGTCTATGATAGCCTTTAGGACCAAAAGGGACCATTATGATCATCGTCTGACCTCCTGGATAACAAAGGCCACATGATTCCTGTTTTAAACCCATAACTTCTGATTGAACTAGAACAGCTCATTCAGAAAGAGACATCCCCTTTTGATTTAGGACTGCAAGTAGTAGAGAACCTGCTACATCCCCAAATAAATTGTTTCAATGGTTAATGACTCTCACTGTAAACAAAATTGCACCTATCTTTTAGGGTGAATTTGTCTAACTTCAGCTTCCAGACATGGGTCTTGTTCTGTGTTTCTCTAATAAAACCTCTCTGCTGGCATAAATCTTCCTGTAAGACTGGCCATACTGGGTCAGACCACTGGTCCATCTAGCCTAGTGTCCCGTCTTCTGACAGTGGCCAATGCCAGGTGCTTCAGAGGGAATGAACAGAACAGATGATCATCAGGTGACCCATCCATGTCTATGCACATACAGACTGTGATCAAGTCACAGCCTTCTCTTGGCTCAGCTAATTAGACTGAGTCTCATTAGTGCCCCACCGTAAGACAGGTTTGCTCATTCTTGTAGCTCTCTTCTGAATCCTTTCCAATTTGTCAGCATCTTTTATGCAATGAGGACCCCAGAACTGGGCACATTATCCAGCAATGTTCTCATTAGTGCCATCTTGTGGAACTGCACAAACACGAGCTAAATGAGCTAGGAGTGTGGGTGGATTATCTTGTGGCTGTTTAAAGGAAATGACTAGGCCAAGGACATCTCTTACTCGTGAGTCTGGGTGGGAAGTTATGCCCCACCATGCACTCTGACATTATTTTTCTTTCCTGAAGCCTAGATTGGCTTCTATTTTTCTCTCTCTTCTCCAGCAATATTTATATTCTGAAGCTGCTTCTGTAATGGAGTGGCTTCTGGCCAAGGATGTGTCTTTTTGGGAAAGGAGGTGTCATCACTATGCAAATACGGAAGGTTGTGCTGTCTCCCCGCCTTATCTCCTAATTTCCACCACAGATTGAGGAGGTGTAGCTGAGCTGCTCCCTTGGACTTCTCGCCTCTGCTGCTTTGTTCACCCAGAACAAGGCACTGTGAAGTGAGAGAATGTCATGGGAATCTTCTGTGTGCTGATACCTGTGTCTTTGGCATTCTGATTCTCTGCAGTGACTCACTAAACACAATATTGATATATTTTTGTCTATGGGTTAAATGTTCTGCAAAAACATTTGTGTACAGTATTTGCAGAGCTGTGTCTGCCATCAGGACTTGTGTGTGTGTGTTTATTAAGTACGAGACTGCTGGGTAGATTGCATTAATGACTGGTCCTGTACAAGTGTTTTGGTATCAAATGGTTCTGAAAGCAATGATGGCCAGAGCAACTCAGCCAGGCTGAATGCTGCTCCTGGCTTCTTTCACCTCAATGGAGGCGTAACCCACAGCACCTGAAACTGCACCATGTGAGAATCCAGCTGGATCACAATGAGTGAGACCTGTAATCTCTGCATTAAAGGCCAGGGTAGCTGCTGTTTGCTCTATTTTATTTCAGTTAAGGGCAACTCATGGGCTCTGGAAAGTTGCCAATGTGTCCTTGGTCTGAGCAGAGTATCAATGCCCCTGGCCCAGCCTTGTGTTGCTTTATGATGAGAGAAAGAAGGTTCCATCTGCGTGTCTCAAGGAGTAGGGACTTGCACTTTCCATCAGCTGCCTTCATAGTGTTGTCAGCTGCAGTCTCAAACCACCGGAAAGAAGTGATATCACTGATATTCACAGCTACCTAGAAGGGTTTTTAAAGTAACAAAATGCATTTGCTGAAATAAGACAGGAAAAATGAACCTTCCTTCAGTGATAAGGAAGGTCAAACTGATGTCTTGCTACAAACACAGCCGTAAGTATCACTTCAAACTCAAGAGTCATGCACCCAGCAGAGAACATAAGAACGGCCATACTGGGTCAGACCATTGGTTCATCTAGCCCAGTATCTTGTCTTCCGACTGTGGCTAATGCCAGGTGCTTCAGAGGGAATGAATAGAACAGGAAATCATTGAGTGATCCAGCCTGTCAGCCATTCCCAGCCTCTGGCAAGCAGCAATCCCTGCCCATCCTGGCTAATAGCCACTGATGGTCCTAGCCTCCATGAACTTCTCTAGGTTTTTTTTTAACCCTGTTATAGTCTTGGCCTTCACAACATCCTGTGGCAAGGAATTCCACAGATGGACTACTTTGTGTGAAGAAATACTTCCTTTTGTTCCTTTTAAACCTGCTGCCTGTTAATTTCATTTAGTGACACCGTAGTTCTTGTCTTATGAGAAGGAGTAAATAACTTTCTTATTTACTTTCTTCACACCAGTCATGATATTATAGACCTCTATCATATCCTTCTTTAGTCATCTCTTTTCTAAGTGGAAAAGCCCCAGTCTTATTAATCTCTCCTCATACGGAAGCTGTTCCATACCCCTAATATTTTTGTTGCCCTTTTCTGTACTTTTCCAATTCCAATACATTTTTTTTAAGATGGGGCAACCAGATTGGTATGCAGCATTCAAGATGTGGGTGTATCATGGATTTATAAAGAAGCAATATGATATTTTCTGTCTTATCTATCCCTTTCTTAATGATTCCCAACATTCTGTTAGCTTTTTTTAACTGTCACTGCGCATTGAGTGGATGTTTTCAGAGAACTATTCACAATGACTCCAAGATCTTTCTCGAGTGGTAACCGCTAATTGGGACCTCATCATTTTATACGTATAGTTGGGGTTATGTTGTCCAGTGGGCATTACTTGGCATTTAGCAGCATTGAATTTCAGCTGCCATTTTGTTGTCTCAGTCATGTTTTTATTGAGGGACGGACCCAAGGTTTTCTTTGAGCAGTCCTGTTTGTGGAACCTGAATGTCTAGACCTGTGGGCAGACCCAGGAGCTAGTTGGTGGTGTAACTTGCCCATATCATGAGCCAGCAAAGTCAGTTTGTCTTGTGTGTGATTCCCTTCCACTGGATATCATTCTGCAACAGGAAACTGTTGATTGTGTAAGCACTCTGGCATTCATTTGTTCAGGTGTCTTTCCCTGTGGGACCCCAGGATTCTGCTTCTCATCTTTTTGTTACATATATTGCATCATGTCTATTTCAGCTGAGTTTGGAGATTAGTGCAGTGGTTCCCAAACTTTTCTCTGCCATGGCACACCTGGATACCTTTTGAGGCACACCACCATATAGTCTCCAAATGAACTCATGGATATTCATGAGCCAGCTCAGAACTCCTCAAGTAGTTTTTCAAGAAATTCCGTGTTACGCCTGCTCAGGCCTGACAGCACACCATGGCGCACTGGTTGGGAAACACTGGATTAGTGCTCTAGATCTTTCTCTTCATCTGACCCTTTTTAATCCTGCCCCAGAGGCAGGCACTGATTGTGTTGTCTTTCTGTCTGCCTCCACGCCAGTGTGCTAACTGGAAGAACTAAAATGTTTTTGTCTCAGTGTTACTTTTTGAAGCAGAGAGTCAGTTGGAAATGATGATGAGTTGTAAAGCCACAAGTTAAAAGGAAATGAAAATAACAACCCTAAGTCACCACTGTGGACATTTGGTTTGCCCTTGTGCTGACCTTGACTCTCCCGTTGCTTCCAGAAGCCACGTTCTAATGCAATGGCAGTCAGAGGGTCTAGAACTTGGAAACAAAACACACCCAGTTTCCTTAAACGTCCTCTTCTAGTGCCTTAATTTCAGTCCTGCCAGAGAGTCTCTGACTGTAAATGTTCTGACCCAGAATGCTTCGGGAGGGGCGGGGTTATTGTGAAGCTGGTAACTGTCATGCTTTGTCACCTCTGGGCTTCTGGAGCATTGTGTCCTCTACGGCTCTTTCCCAGTAGTAAGTTTGCCAGCTTGGGCTTCAAGAGCTCCAGCCCCGTGAAGGACATGCTGCCTTATTTGTTTAGGCTGATAAGCAGCCAGTCAGCGATATACCCCATCAAGCTTCCTGGCTTTGACTTCATTAGTCGAATGGGAAATTTAATTATGTTAAAACCTTAATTGAGGTTGTGTACCTAATGTGTTTCTGGGGCAGCGATCATGCGGTGTTGCTTTTCTGGATGAGTCTGGTGCTTAAAATAGGGCAAAAGGTTTTAGCCACACACCTCCTGGTTCAGCCACCTATAGGAGTTCAGCTCTGTAATGATGATTGCTCCTGTGATTTGCACCGGGTTAAAAGCAGCAAGAAGCTCTGGGCTGCTTTCTGTTTTGCATAATCCGTGGCAACTGGTATATTCATGCAGGGTAGATTATGGTAATGCAGGGGGCTTCATAAATGGTTTGAAATCCTGTTGCCTTAATTCTTTCCCTATATTTGAGACTCCTCAGGAGTAAGTTGTTTTTTGCTTCCTTGGCTGGATGTCAGTCAGCTTTCATGTTTACCAGGTAGTTCTTGGAGCGGAGTGTGAGAAGCCATCGCCATGTCTGATTTTGTGGAGAGCGAGGCTGAGGAGTCGGAGGATGAATACAACGATGATGGGGAGGTTGTTCCTAGAGGAAACAAGAAGTTTGCAGAAGAAGACGGTGAGTCCATCACGCTCATCTTCTTCAGAGCTCTCAGCATGCCTTGAACAGTCATGACTGCTCTTCCATGTTTCACTGTTTAGCAACAGTTCCTTCTTACCACTGTGGGGTGGAGGGGTTTTGGTGAGCTATAACCTATCATAAGGCTGTGCTCTCCTGAGAAACAGACTAACAAGCGTGTCCCCTGCTAACAAGGAAGTCTTGTCTCCATGGGAAAATTTACCAGTAGAACTCTATCGGTATGAATACAGCATGGTGGTTATACCTGCATGACTCCCCCCATGGAAGTGCTTACTCTGGAATAAGAGTGTCTGCACACGGAGCTATGCTTGTCTATTTATACTGCTGTAGTTCTGGTGGTAAATTTCCCCATGTAGATAAGCCCTTAGTGCATTCTAGTTTAAAGGATATGATCCACAATTATTCAGTTTATCACCCTATATCTGTGCGGAGCACGTGACAAAACCATGGTATAGTGAGCATAGGAGGGCTGGCTCTATCAGCCCCATAGAACTGTTCTAGTGCTTCCTCAAAGGACTTGGAAGCATATTTTCTATTCCCAAACACAAAATTGCCTACCATCAATATCTAGAACCAGCTGATGCTAACCAGTGAAAGCAAAGAAATTCCCCAGACACACACACAGCCCCGAGAGCTCCAGTGAGCAGGCCATGAGGGTCAGTGAACTTGAGCTTGGTTTGAGGAGGAAAAGCACGGGGTTCCAGAGTCTCGGGCCTTCTGCTTATTGCACCCTGTCTCAGACATACAAAGCTAGGGGCTGTCAGCTAGGCCAAGCCAGCTACTCACTGGTGACTAGCATTAAATTCAGCGCCCCAAAATTGTTTCAGCAATAAGACTTGCCTATGTGTGGGAAGAGCCCAATAAGACTGCTGAAATTCTGGGGTTCTGACTCGGGCAAGAGTCTGTTTTGAATGCTGGTTGAAAGTGTTTAATTCTCTGACACCCCCTGTCCCCAACTGATACGCTGAGAGAGGAGCTCTTTGCACATAAGCGAGAGGAAGGCAGGATGGAAGAGTCCTGAGTGCTCTGAAGCTTGTGTTACTGTCCATCTCAGATGAAGAAGAGGAGGAGGAGAATCTTGATGATCAAGATGAGCAGGGGAACCTGAAAGGATTCATTAATGATGATGATGAGGAAGAGGAGGAGGAAGAGGCAAGTGACTCTGGAGATTCAGAGGACGATGTTGGCCACAAAAAGAGAAAACGCAGTAAGTTGTGTAAGCTGTATTCTGTGGCGGGCAGTGTGGAGAAACACATACAGTTTGAGACTGCTGGGTCTGCATAGTGTGTTCCCCGAATCTGATGCTTGAGCAGTAATGAGACTAGCTAAATCTCTGTCCTGTGCATTGACCAGTACCGAGGAGTGTAACCTGTCTCTGCTCTCTCCTGACAGCTTTCGACGACCGTTTGGAGGATGATGATTTTGACCTCATTGAGGAGAACTTGGGTGTCAAAGTCAAAAGAGTGAGTTGTTTTTTCATGCTCATGTTTTGCATGGTGAGTTGGGACCGGGGCTGGAGTTAGTGAGTAAGAGGGGAACAGTGAGGCTGTGAAGTCGAGACCACTGTGGTTCTCAGCAGCAGGTGTGCTATGAGCATTGCTGTATGAGCACTTCTACAGCGTGGGCGTCGAGGGCAGACCTTCAGTTCTCCCAGCCAGAAGGTGAGTGATGGCATGTGGGAAAGGTAAAATTGTTGGCCCTCAGAATGGTAGGAAGGGCTTTTCCCAACACCTGTGCAGACATCCGGATGGAGTACACTGGTGTGCTGGTGCTACCTGTGGTCGGAACATAATGCTGTGGGGCTAGGGAGCGTTCTGAAGGGTGGAGAAGGCTGTGGTAGAGACCGTGCTGTCATTCATGTGGTGTCTGATGACAAGGACCTTGTGATTTAGATAAGATTTTACTCTTTTAGCAAAAATTCAGGCGTGTGCGAAAAATGTCAGATGATGAGGATGATGAAGAGGAGGATTATGGGAAAGAGGAGCATGAGAAGGAAGCCATTGCTGAAGAAATCTTTCAGGATGGGGAAGGAGAAGAGGGGGGCGAGGCCCTTGATGCTCCCATAGCTCCCCCAGAAGATGAGGAAGAGGAGGAGGAGGATGAATCTGGTAGGCATCAATGGCCTATTGCTTCAAATGCCTTCACTCCTTGCCCTTCAGACCTCGTGCATGTTAAGGCTTTATCTCCGCACAGTGTTTGGGTGGCGGAACTGATTGCTCCTGGGGTGAGAGTGAATTTGCTGCTGCTCAGACTCTGCAGCCACCTCCCAAAGAGAGTGTCCTGCTGGGGGGTTACAGATTGGGTCAGACTGTGACCGGAGACCCCCCGAGAGAAGACGCAAATCCCACACACTTCGAGTTGCTGTTCTGGCCTTGCTTGCCCCCAGCATGGTGGTGGGGACAGCTTCAAATGAAGGGGACCGAGTACCGTGGGTCTGGGCATTTGATAACACAACGCTGAGCCGTTAGGCATTGCTGCTGCCCGAAGTCCTCCCTCAGACAGCAGTCCAGTGTCACTGTCCAGCGGGAGGTATTCCTTCCGTTTAACCTGATAACTAATGTCCCCCCAGCGAGGTTTTTTTCTAGCTATGTTGGCTTTGCCCTGCACAAGCTTTCCTGACCATTGTGTATGTAGGCTTAGCACTGGCTGATCCCTGTAGCTCATGGGGTTAGAGCTTTCCAGGCAGGAACATAGATGGTATGAGTGGCGTGGCCAGTTGAGTGCCCAGCAGTAGCTGAAATCTATAGCAGAGGCTTGGCGTTGACTGCCCTGGTTATGTGCTGTCAGACATACCAGTCAGATCTCTGGCTAGCCTAAATTCTGAAATCCCTTTCTGTGTCCAGACATTGATGATTTCATTGTGGATGATGATGGGCAACCTCTGAAGAAGCCAAAGTGGCGGAAGAAGCTCCCTGGCTACACAGATGCGTAAGTTGAAGCAGAGGTTTGTGGGGAGGCTGGGGCATGGAGAATGTTGCTCAGTTTCCTCAGCCTTCACAACTGGCAGTCTGGCCTGTTCTCCTCTGTCCCCACGTCGTCACGTTGGACCCCTCGTGGGGAAGCCTAGCTGAGATTGAACCCAGGGCCTAGAGCAGGAGTCTAAGTACTTAGCTTGTGTTTTGGTGAAAGGCCAGATCTCTCCTACCGTGGAGATTATCCCTTTCTTGCAGGGACACCAGATCAATCCTTTCAGAGAGACATCCTCAGGGCTCCGTGAGCCAGGCCCATACTATTATCTGCATCCTCCTGCACGAACAGGTACCTCAGGAGTGCCGTTCCTATTCACTGCACCCAGTGCTGGGGTGAGGCACACCCTCTCCCTGTCACTTGTCCAGTTCCTGCTGAGAGCAGGACTGTTGTTCTGAACCCAAGGGTGCCAAGCTACCAGTGGTTTAGCTGATCTAGAGAAAGGGATTTAGCTGAGCACACCTAGCTTCCTCTGTTCTAGGCAGGCTTGTTATAGCTCCATCCAGTTTATCTCCCTGCTTACTGAAAAGGGGCATTGGGGGAAGCTCCTTTAGTAAATGAGAAATCTCTGCCAGAAGGCGCTGGCCATCACAGGACAATTCTGCAGCCCCTGTGCTCTTTCTGGGCTATGACAAAGTCTCCCATCTGCTGATCTTGGGAGAAAATTAATTGAAGATTGATTAGATACCTCTTCTTTCTACACCAGACAGCACATGTTGAGTTATGTGCATATCCAGCCCATTCCCTGCCATGCTCGACTTCAAGCTGTGAACCATGAACACAGGTGCCATGGTACGCACAGCCGGTGAGATGGGTCTTTGATGACCAGGTAACCCCAGGGTTTCATGAAGCTTTGTCTCTCCTCCAGCGCTTTGCAAGAGGCTCAGGAGATCTTTGGAGTGGACTTTGACTATGATGAATTTGAGAAGTACAATGAGTATGATGAGGAGATGGAGGAGGAATATGAATACGAGGATGAGGAGGCTGAAGGGGAGATCCGCGTCCGACCCAAGAAGACTGCCAAGAAGCGCGTCAGTCGCCGTAGCATCTTTGAAATGTACGAGCCCAGCGAGCTGGAGAGCAGTCACCTGACAGACCAGGACAATGAGATCCGTGTGACGGACATGCCAGAGAGGTTCCAGGTGAGAGGGGCTGATGGGGTCTGTGGTGCTAAGAGGGCCCTCCTCAGTTCAAAGAGGTGACTCTCCGGATATAAAGTTAAGCGTAAGTGTAAGTCTGTGCAGGATTGGAGCTCTTTATGCAAATGTCCACAGCCCCATGTTTGGCACTAATTAGTACCTTTAGAGGTGGCCTTTATGGGTATGTCTGCACTGCAGTTAAATGTCCATGCCTGTTCTATGTCAGCTGACTTGGGCTCAAGATGCTGGACTAGAGAACTGCAGTGTGGATGATTGGGGTGGAGCCTGGGGTGTGGCCCGGCTGTGGGATAGAAATCTCACAGGTCCCGTATCCCTCACTTTGCAGCCTCCACCCTGCTTCCGCAGGGAATGGGCTACCTCTTAGCGTCATAGCTTAAGAACCCCAAATCCAATGATGACTTTTCCCCAGAGGCCTTGGTGCTGGCGCCATGTGCTGATGCAGAAAAGGCAAGAAGAGAACTGCTGCCAGTGTTTCCCATGGGGGTATGAAGTACAATTTCATGGCTGCCAGCCAGGTGTGCTTCTGGTGCTGGGTGCCATTTGTAATCCTATCCATCACGGCTCTTAATAATAAGAATGGAGATTTAAAATGCAAGAGAGGGCTTGCTAGGACGTTCCAGCCTAACTAGTGCAGGATGTTCCCGCCCAGATATTTTCTAGTGCTAATATAACCTACTGTTAAGCGGCCCTAACAATTGGAGCGTATGTTGCTTCCTGCAGGGAGTGTTCCCCAGCCTGATACATCTTGTTGTTGGGAATTTCCCTGATATCCAGACTAAATTTTCCCTTTCTTAATTTCACCCCATTGTCCTGATCCCCTCGGAACACTTTAAATTCTCTGTCCTCCTTTACATCCCTTGGCATTTGCATCCCTTAGCTCTTGGCAGTCATTTGTACCCACCTTCATGGGAAAGGAACACGTGAAGCAGCTAGTGACCTTTTTCTTGTCAATATTGAACTGGAATTGTTTTTTCTTCAAATGAGTGGCTCTGCACATGGGAGTGCTACACTCTTCTTGGAGGAATAGCCTTGTGGCCTAGGCAGACTGCTTGTGGTCCTGCCAAGCTGTCATATTGACAGGTGGAGCAAGCCCTGGGATAGACAAGATGGGAGAGATTAAATGCACAGAGGAGCTCAGAGGCCCAAGAATCTGATGGCACAGTCACTGGTGCTTTGTTGTCATCCATGTGGCTGCAGTAGGATGGTGATAACGTGGCAAGTGACTTTGAACAGGGCTAGTCTCGGGGGGTACAGAGTGACTAGAACAGAAGAGGCCATGACAGAAGTGGAGAAGATACAGATTTGGAAGCCTCCGGTTTGACTGGCAGTGTCACTTGTGCACCCCTTGCAGAATTTTCTGCCAGTTTCCCCAAAGAGCTAGCTGGTGGTCACTTAGTATGAAGCTGTGCACAGGTAGGTCCTAGAGTCCAAAGATGCACGCTTTGAAAAGCTGTTGTTAATGGAGCCCCTAGGGTACAGGCGTTTTCGAGCCCTTCCAGACATTCTGTTTTGTGCAGAAGGAAAGGAACAGTTGTGGGCCCCTCATGACCGATGTGTAATGCAAGCCACAGGTGTTACGTGGCCCTCCCTTCACCCTGTCTTCCCCTACAGCTGCGCTCCATTCCTGTGAAGAGTGCTGAAGATGATGAATTGGAGGAAGAAGCTGACTGGATCTACAGGAATGCCTTTGCTACACCTACCATATCCCTGCAGGTAACAAGCTTCTCCTTGGATCCCAGGTCTGAAATGGCTACTGTTCTGCCACTCTAACTCTCCAGCATGCTTTGCTTGGGGAAACTCTTCCTGGACTCCTCTTGGAGTGAGGTGGTACCTTGTTTATTGGGGCAGTTGATGCCTGGGTTCCTTACCCGTTAGCAAAGGTAATTTAGTGATGAAACATGAAGAGGACGGGGGATAGGACGCCTGAACTGGTTTTGCTCTGCCACTGATTCTCTCTGGCCTCGGGCAGGTTATTTTTGCATCTGACTCAATTTCTGTTTGGAAACCGAAGGTCCTGAAGCCTCGCGCAGAGGGGCTGTGAGACACTCTAGCTCATAAAGCTCTTTGCGGAGCGGTGCTGTCAGGGTAGTAAGTCTTACTCATCAACTCTCTTCTACCCGTCAGTCACCTAATCAGATGCTACATCATAACGGCACTTTGTCAGGCAGGGCAAGACCAATGTTTTAGGCTCTGAAATCAGAGTCTGTTAATTGGGGAAATCCTGTTCCCTTTGGCGGGTTCTGTCTCGCCATTGACACGGCCGGCCGGTCTGCCCAGCGTCCTGGGGAAGTGGCTGTGGGAAGCACTTGACATGGTGTTCCCTCTTTCAGGAAAGTTCCGATTACCTGGACCGTGGCCAGGCCAGCAGCAGCTTCAGCCGTAAGGGGCCCAGCACCATCCAGAAGATTAAAGAAGCCTTGAACTTCATGAGGAATCAGCACTTCGAGGTGGCCTGGGGAAGCACTCCCCCTGCAGAGGAAGGGTGGGGAGGGAGGGTCTAAGCTAGTCCTACGTTGGGATGTGAAGGGTTACTGGAGCGGCTGCCAGTCTACTGGAGCCAATGGAAAGCGTTAATGTGGGCTGGCAAGGGCTGGGGCAGCACAGGGGTGACTTGCCTTGCAAGGAGCCAGAGCAGCTGCAAGGGAAAGGCCGGATGAAGCTTCTGTTGTTAAGAGGCAGGAAAAAGGATAAATGGTGACTCCAAACTCAAGGGGCTGGAGGTGGGGCTGGGGAGGAGTCCCTTTAATTCATAACCCACACTCGCTCCAGCCCAGCCTGTCACCACACTGCTCCCTGGAGCAGTGAAAGCCCCTTTGGTAAACACTTGTGGGAGTGGGGATGGAGGGAGACCACGCTGCCAAATGCCTGGGGCTCCCAGAGTGCCGTGCATAAGAGGATGGGCTAAAGGAACTGTTCATTCTCCAGTACACTTCCTAGCAAGGTGGCGAGCCCTCGTGTGCTTTGCAGCTAACACTGCAGCTGTCCCAGCAGCTTCTCCCCACCACCTGGAGTAACTGCGTTTCTCTGGACTTCTGACTGCCAGCAGTGTGTCTGTCCGGGGGGTGACACTGATGGGTCTCGTTTCTGGCCTAGGTCCCATTCATCGCCTTCTACAGAAAGGAGTATGTTGAGCCAGAGCTGCACATCAATGACCTCTGGAGGGTCTGGCAGTGGGATGAGAAGGTGAGGGGCAGGAATTTGCTCTGAAATGCTGCTTGTCTGAGACTTAAACAGAAGCACTGCATTCACCACCCCCTATTGTTTCATCAGCAGCTAGCTATGTCTCTGGGTATATCCAGGCCCACCTGGTACGCTGCAGCCAGTTTTCCTGGCATTGGAGACCATGCTGTCCCTTTTCTTGTGGTTGTGCTATCATTTGACAATGAGGGATTATCTGGCTGGGAAGAGAAGGATTGCCCTGTTCTCTCTCCTAGGCGTGTCTGTGGTCTAGTGACTCTTCCAGCCACAGAGAGCCAGGGCCTCCTGGTGCATTTGGCCCAAAGCCTGCTCTGCTTTGAGCACATCTGTCTGAGATGAGACCTGCCGTGCTTATCGGACTTGGTCTCAGCTGTTGGAGATTTTGCATTGCAGACACATGTTCTTATGGTACCAGCAGCATGGGCTTTTAGGGACCTTCCTGGGGCAGCGAGATTGGGGGGTAGGAAGAAGCAGTGAGACAGGACCGCAAACAGTGGGTTCCAAGCAGAGAAGGATTAGCACACACTTATTTCTGCTACCATGTTACAGTGGACTCAGCTAAAGATCCGCAAGCTGAACCTGACCCGTCTGTTTGAGAAGATGCAGGCCTATCAGTATGAGCAAATCTCTGCCGATCCAGACAAACCTTTGGCTGATGGAATTAGGGCCCTTGATACCACTGACATGGAGAGGTAAGGTTCCATAATCGGCCGTGTTCTTGTACGGCACCTTTCATCCCTAAGTGGCTTACAGACTGATACGTGTGCTGTCCAAAATGGAATCACCTCCTCCCCTTGCCCCCCTGCCCTGAAATGCAACCATCTCTGGGGTGAACACGACCCACTGAAACTGCAGGTGAGTTCAGGGCAGCTTTTCTGTGCTTTTTGGGTGACATCAAGCATGGCAAACTGTAGGGATCAGGCCCACCGCTGAGTGAGGTAAGGAGGCTATTTTCCCAGGGGTCCAGTGATTTAAAAGGACCTGGGCAGGTGGGAGGATAGATACGTATCCTCTCCTCCGCACCCCTTCCCTTGAGGCCTTTGCCACTCACGCTCACCGCCTCTCCCCTGAGCCAAGCTTATTTATTATGCGCCATGCAGGTTCCCGGGCCACTGAGGAGGCGGTATCTGCTACTCAACTTCCCAGGTTCATCGGTGATCTCCCTGGGGAGGAGTCCAAGGGACCCAGGAAGCTGAGTAACAGATACCGCCTCCTCCACTGCCCCAGCTGCCCGGGAAGCTGCATGGCGGAGAATAAATAAGTAAAAACTTCCAGCGGAAGCCCACTCAGACCTCTCTTTCTGGGGGGCACGGACTGTTCTGCGCTGGAGCCTGGAATTGTTGTTGGGAAGCCTGGGGGGGGGGGGGGGATGATGCTGGAATTACCCAAACAGAAATAAGCACTTTCTAATTCCTGAGAACTAGAACTCTGGCTCTAAAGCACCCCTCGCTTTACTGTAAACCATCACCTGCCAGCACAAGTGCCTTTTCAGTATGACAGATTCAAACAGTGTGATCACTAACTGCTGCATTCTCTGGGAGAGTTTCCATGTGAAGTCAGAAAGATGGGAAACAAACTAAAGCATTCTTGTCTGTAAACTTTCAGAGAGCAAGAACCTGAGTTCTCTGCCTGACTAATGAGTCGCAGAGCTGGCTCCTTGTGCACTGGTCCCAGCTCAACTCACAGGGGGAATGACATGCTGGCTTTGCACACTCTAGGCTGAAGGACGTGCAGTCCATGGATGAGCTGAAGGACGTGTATAACCATTTCTTGCTGTACTACGGGCGAGACATCCCCAGGATGCAGAATGCTGCCAAAGCCAGCCGAAAGAAACACAAGCGAATCAGGGAGGATGCAGATGAGGCAGAAGGTTTGTCCCAAAATGGGTTAGACTTTTAGCTTTTGTGATCCTAGGGAGCTGGAGCTACTGCTTTAAGAACAATTGTGCGACATTTAGATGCTTGCTCTTCCCTCGACCATGCTTGTGTGTACACAGGTGTGTGCGCACATGACCCACCTAGACCCACTGCTCCCTTCCATCTGAAATTAGCTCTTGATCTGTCATGAACTTTCTAGGGATCCCTACACTTTGCAATTATAGTATCATTCCAGGAGACGGAGCACCGCATCTCGCTAACCTAGACTGGAGCACGTAGCAGCCACCCTCATCTTCCGTCTGCATGTGCAGCCTGTGGAAGCCACAGGTTTCAGCATCCACTCTGCTCAAACTAGAGCACTGAATGCTGGGAGTTGTATTCCAGCAGGCCTGCTCTGGTATTTGAAGATGAGGGTGGCTGTGGGTCAGCCATATGGTGGAATTCTGTAAACCAGCTGTTGTTCAGCTGTCCCTGGTTTAATTTGTCCTCTCTCAGTCCAGTCCATTCATAGCCAATATGATCTCAAACTGCATCTGCCCCGGTCCAGGATGCTCCTTGACTGGCTGCCAAGATCACCAGCCTCTCTGAGCCCTGTTGGGACATAGGAAATGCCTCTTACACAGCAATTGTTGGTTTTCAGTACAAAATCTGCAGCCCACTGACAATTAAAATTGTAGAAGCAGAATACAGTTGAACTTACTGTCAGATTCCCTAGCCCACAGGTACTGAACTGACTGTTACTTATTGGCTGTTCGGCACACCCATCCATTGGTCAGTTATCTGAAGCTGCAGCAGGTTCTCCAGTTTGCAGTGTCCCAGAATCCAGGGGCAGGTCCAGCTTGCAGCCACGTACGCAGGACCCTTTGCTCTATCCGGTCAGGTGCCTAGCTGGTGTGTATCCATAAAGATGCAGCGCTGAATATCCTGTTCCCCTGTAGGTGAAGGAGACGATGCAGAAGATGAAGAGCAGAAGGGACCTGAGCTGAAGCAGGCATCCCGCAGGGATATGTACACCATCTGTCAAACCGCTGGGCTGGGTGAGTACTGCTGTTCGGTCAGTCGTGACGAGCTGCCTGCAGGCACGGAGTTGGTTAGCGTGCCTTACTAGGCAATGCAGCATCAGGCCTGGGAGTTGTAGCCTCTCTTTAAAAAGGGACGCGATAGTTCTGTGTTAAACAGCGTCCTTGGGGGGTGAGTGCAGCCCGTCATGCTGCGGTTGTCAGGTCAGTGGGGTGTACGTTACCCTTAGCGAGTCTTTTGGGTTGGGAGACTTCGCAGCACGTGAAGAACGAATGCAGGGATCACACAGTGACCAGTAAAATAAATACATAAAAATGGCGTTAGTACTGTATGTTACACTCCCATAGCCATCTACACGCCCTGCAAGAGCCCAAACCACAGCCAGTGCCGTATTCACACTCTCATACCCAAAGATAGTCTAGTCTGGTGGCTCTCTCAACAGGCAGCCATTGATAGCGGGGTGGTTCCTGCTGGGGTCTTTCCATTTGAGCCCAACCAGGGAACCTCTTGTTGTTCTGGCCACACCTATGCATATGCTTGAGGTTTCAAGCCCTCCTTTTCCTTATCTGTACTTCCCCGTCCCGTACATTTTGGGGTGCCCCACTTTTAACATTTACATCAACCTGTTTGCAGGTGCTCTGCAGTCAAAGCAGAATTTTCCATGGTGTTACGATCAGATCTTGCGGTCTGGCCGGGTACATAGTGACACATTTTCCTTAACATCACCTGTTGGCACAGCCTTCACAGGAATCTTGTGGTGTTATTGGCATATGCCATAGGGTCAGACTTAGGTCAGTCACTCGTGCCTGCGGCCTAGTGTGGCTAAGCTGCAATCTTACAGGCCTTTGCAGCTGGGCCTTGCATTACAGCCTGGCTTTATTTATATACCTAATACACATTCATCACTCCTAAATACTTGTCAGTCTTATGCTCTGGAGTGTGTGTGACATAACATGACCCCCTGTGACAATGACACACTTCAGTGATAAAAGGAACTAACTGGCTACAGTGTGGGGTCAGGTGTTCAACACACTGCTACATACTGTAGCAGCTACCCTCACTCAGTGCAGCCAGGGCCTTGTCCACTGGATGATCAGCATGATTCACTTGCTTTGCGTACTTGTGCATTCTCTGCCCTAGACGGCCTGGCTAAGAAATTTGGTCTGACACCTGAGCAGTTTGGAGAGAATCTTCGAGACAGTTACCAGCGTCACGAGACAGAGCAGTTCCCAGCAGAGCCGCTGGAGCTGGCCAAGGATTACGTGTGTAGGTCAGTGCCGCCATGGATGGTCCTTCTGGGGTGTGCAGGGAGAGATGGTATCAGACGTTCGCAATCCTGTGTCTTGGCTTTGTTGCTCCTTTCAGTCAATTCCCGACCCCTGAGGCAGTGCTGGAAGGAGCCCGCTACATGGTGGCGCTGCAAATAGCCCGAGAACCTCTCGTCAGGCAGGTCCTGAGACAGACTTTCCAAGAGAGAGCCAAACTCAACATTGCACCAACCAAGAAGGGTAAAAAGGTAAGGAAGTGGAGCACTGCCCCCACGGGGTGTCAGCTGGGGACTGGGGTTGGCCAAGCAGCGTGGTTACCTGGAGGCAAGGCGTTACGGTCACTCGCATGCTCTGATAATGTGCATGCTCCTTCTGCCTTGAAAGGGAAGTGCTGGGTCCAGCCCTGCATTCCCATTTCAGTGCTTAGGGTTTAGTGCCTGGTGTGTGCTGGGCTCGGTTGGGGCAGGACTAGATGAAGCCCGCCATGGCAGCTCTGAACAGACCTCTCTGGTGGTGTGTAGTTGGGGTCCACTTCTGCTCCTGCCTACACAGCTATGGGACATGCACACTTTGGGGGTGAGAGGGGCCAGTGTAGGGTTTACCCCAGGAGTCCATCAGCATTCTGCAACTGATTTAACCCCTGCCATTTCATGAATCTTGCTGCCAAAACACGCTAGTATTTATTCTTTGGGATGGCTAGGGTGGGTCTGTGGAGTCCTGGTCAGACCCCAGAGAAAGGGAACTTATGGCCTAGTCTAATCTTAAAATTTAGGTTGACATAGCTAAGTCCCTCAGAGGTCTGAAAATCCTGAGTGACGTAGTTATGCCGACCTAACCCCAGTGTAGCCATGGCTAGGTCGATGAAAGAAGGGACCCGTCATCCTACCTACCATCGCCTTGCATCCAATGTAGGCGATGGCGATGCTATTGGGTTATGCTGACATAGCTACAGCACCAGAGCTGTGCTGGGGCAGTCCCCAGACTGCAGACATGGCCTGCTAGTCTGCGTGGCATGGAGGGATTTGGTCTTGTTCCATAAACTCTGTACCCAAGGCCCCTGGCTGCCCAGGGTGCTGATGTGGCTGTTTCTCGGCTGGCAGGATGTCGATGAAGCCCACTATGCGTATTCCTGTAAGTATCTGAAGAACAAGCCCGTGAAGGAGCTGCGAGACGACCAGTTTCTGAAGATCTGCCTGGCTGAGGAGGAGGGGCTGCTCACCATCGACATCAGCATTGACATGAAAGGAGTGGAGGGGTGAGTCCAGCTCTGTCTCCCATGCAGAGAACGGCTGAGTGCTGCTATGCCCAAGCGTTCTCCCGCCTTCGCCCCCAAAGCGCCGGAACCCCTCTGATAGCCAAAACCGCGTCCCCTGGGACACCCCCTGCCACCTGCACTCTTGGCCCCACCAGCCCCCGTGGCACTAGCTCACATCCCTCTAGCTGCTCCATCATAAGTGTGGTGTGCGCTGCCTCCCTGTCAAGGGCAGCGAGGTTCACAGGTTCGTTGACGCTGGCCTGGACACTGGAGCAGCTGAAATAACGCTGTGGAGTGACTGCTTTGCGTAGCGATCCTGGTATCAGGACAGTAGCCGTAGCGAGGTGACAGAGGAGGCTCATCCCGACGGAGGCACCTGTAGAGCCAGCACAGAGAAGGCCCATGAATATCGGCACTCCCATGCTGCAGTGCTCCAGCTGTTCCTACCAAGAGTGATCGCTGCACGTGGGGCCCTCTGGTCTCTGCAGGCTGCCACTTGTTATGCAGACTTGGGAGCCTCTGGGCTTCCAGGCAAGTTGCTAGCACAGCCCTCGGATGCGTGAAACTGGGCACCTGTGTCTGGCAGGCTGGCGAAGGGAACATCAGGAGAGTTGGTTCCTCCATGAGACTGACCAGTGGGGAGCTCCCCACCCCTTAGGAGCCACCCCTTCCCCTCAGCACAGGCCTGTGCCAGCAAGCATGTAATGAGGAGTTCTTGCCCACATAAAGAGATTGCAGCATGACCAAAACAGCTCAGCCACAGGAGGGTCTGTGGGGGTGAGGGCCTGATAATGATTCCTAAAATCCACTCTTTCCCGGTGCACATTCGTCAGTAGAAGGGAAGAATAGGCTCTGATTGGGCTGAGGCTGGACGCTGGCCTCTGGGAACCTGCAGCACTTCCACATCTGCTTTGGGGGTGTGGACATCTCCTGCGTGGAAGGCTGTAGGCCCCAAGTTTCCTGAGGCCCTGACTGCTCAGCAGATGCTGGCAGTGGAGTTGGCTTGACATCCCCTCCCTCTCTCTCCCTCACACACAGTTATGGTAGTGACCAGACCTACTTTGAGGAAATCAAGCAATTTTATTACCGGGATGAGTTCAGCCACCAGGTGCAGGAATGGAATCGTCAGCGCACCATGGCCATCGAGCGCGCCCTCAACCAGTTCCTCTATGTGCAGATGGCTAAAGAGCTGAAGAACAAGCTGCTTGTGGAGGCCAAGGAGTATGTCATTAAGGTGAGATGTGCTTGGGACCCACACGGCTCCATCGCCTGCGTTTTAGACAGGGCTGGAATCGGCACTCAGAGGTTACAAATGTAAGAGGCCCTCCTGGAGAGAGTCCTTTGGGTAAATGAGGATAGTGACAAGCAAGGAGGAGATGAGGGATGGACAGACAGGAACATTCATGAGTAAGTCTTGTTCTGTCCCAAGGCTAGGAAGGAAAGAGCAACATTAGATATGATTCTAAATGGCTCTTGGACAAACAGCCCATTCGGGGTCACCTGTGCTAGGGCACTCTACCGTCAGACCTGGCAAACCAGGTCTAGTCCTTCAGTACCTGGGCCAGCATGTGAGATCACTATGTTGGACAGGAGGTCTCTGGCTGATGCCTGGCTCTGTACTGAAGAAACGGAACTCTCTTGTTGCTGTGGATCCTGACTACCACAGCAGTGAGCCAGGGTAATTCCTTGGCTCTAGAATCAGATGCTCTGGGGGACAAGATCCACTGCTCAAAGCGCTATGCTGGGAGCTGCGGGCCTGCGACATCAGTACAGATCCTAGCGCATGAGCGCTGGCCCCAGAGGAACACCCAGGAGCAGACTGGACAGATGATTGGCTATCCTAGCTCGAAAGAGCAGCATCTCTCTCTCGAGCTTCTGTGTCTCGCCCCCCCATCGTGCTCAGTCCATGGCGCCAACTCCACCTTGCCCATGGAGGCCCGTGTGCCTGAGGAGATGTGAAGGGGGACCGGGGCTTTCTCCCTCTCACCCCTCCCTCTTCCTCTCCTTCAGGCTTGCAGCCGGAAGCTGTACAACTGGCTCAAAGTGTCTCCCTACCGTCCAGACCAGCAGGTGGAGGAAGATGATGATTTCATGGATGAAAATCAGGGGAAGGGAATTCGAGTGCTGGGCATTGCATTCTCCTCTGCCAGGTACCAGGGCAGGGTTGCTCCAGAGTTTACGTGCACGATTCTTCTGTTCCCATTGCTTCAGGGGGGCCCTGTTTGTTTTGCAGAGACCACCCCGTGTTCTGCGCCCTTGTCAATGGTGAAGGCGAGGTCACGGACTTCCTCCGGCTGCCGCACTTCACAAAGAGAAGGAACGCCTGGCGGGAGGGTGAACGGGACAAGAAGGTGAGCGGGGCAGGGGCTGTATTCCCAAGCTTATTACTGAAGTGGTACAGTGCACATTGGAGCAGGGAGCAGTGAGCGATCCCACATCTGTCGGTCAGAGCTGGAGCCTGAAATGTATTTGGCTGCATCCTGCAGAGTGATCGGAACTGGGAGCAAATCTTAGTGTTTGCGAATGGAAGAGTTCTGGACCCACACCTAGTATCAATGGGTGGAGAGGGGACATACGGGGAAAAGGCCCGTCCAGCTTACGGAAAAGCCACAGACAGTCCTTGCTGCCCATTGGCTACTGATGGTCTGAATTGGTCTTCCTGCTTCTGCGTGAGCTGAGGTATTCAGTGAGCTGCCATCAGCTGCCATTTCGGGGGCGTTCTCTTCAGCCCACAGTGCGGCAATAGGCAGCATGACTTGGTGGAAATCAGGAAGGGCTCCTGGCTTCTGTTGCTGGCTCACGCTGTCTCCCTGTCACTCTGTGAGCAGGTCACCTCTAACCTCTCCTGACTCAGCTGAGCCACCTTGTCCCTCCCAAGGGCTGCCTGGGAAGGGCCCTGACAAGGCACTTAGCCACAGCTCTGTGTGTTTCATGCTGGTGGATTGTGGTGGCAGTTAGTGCCATAGGTAGTGTTTGAAGATTTGCCCTATGTAATGGGAGCCCTACGGCCTGGACACGTGCTCAGCGCATGGTGCTGGGCAGCTCCCTAGCCCTTCCTGCTAACTGGCCTGTTTCCATGAAGATCTTTCTTCCTTCTCTTTGCTCCAGGCCCAGGATATTGAAACTCTGAAAAAATTCCTTCTGAACAAGAAGCCTCATGTGGTGACCATTGCAGGAGAGAACAGGTAAGAGTGAACTCTGGCAACTGCTTCACACTCCACCCTCCCTCACTCGGGCCACTGGTTTTTTCTTCCCTCTCACCCCCGTCCCCTCATGCCACAGGCCCATGTTGCAGCTGCAGCAGAGCGGGGACTCCGCTGCTGTTCCTGCACCGTGCGATGGGGTTCACTCTCCACTCTGCAGTGCTAATGGCCTGGCGAGCCTGGAAGAGTTGGGATCTTTGAGTCACTCTTTCACCACCCCAAGAGAAAATGCTAGTCCCAGAGTCCAGCTTTACGCAGATCAGCCAGCCACTCCCTGTGCGCGAGAACAGCAGGCTCCTGTGGTTGCCCTGCTGCTCTTGGGCTGCCTCGGCCACACCTGCGGTAGTGAGAGATCTCTCCCATGGGCCCGTCAGTGGGCAGCTTCAGTCCCATTTAGTGGTCAGCTGGCACCTGTGCCAGAGGGAAGAGAGCACGGAGCGTGAGCATCCTCCTTCAGGCCAGGTAGAAGGGGGAGCTCGCGCTGCTGCCTGCCCTTTCCTTAGGCTGTGTAGAGGAGGCTACCAGTCCTGCGCCTTTCCCCGCTAATAAGGTCTACGCCCCCAGCTGGGTCTGACACCCTGAGACACTGTATCGCTCCGTTTGCTGGCTGCCTTACAATTTTGTGCTTTTGACTGATGGAGCCTCTTGCTGGTAGTACCTACAGCCGATGGTGGGTTCGGGGGTCTGGGGGTGTGATGGGCCCACTGCGGGAGCTGCCTTGCAGATCAGCGTGATTTGTTCTTCTTCCCAATCCTCGGCCATGTCTTCCCAGGGATGCCCAGATGTTGATGGAGGACGTAAAGCGGATTGTGCATGAACTGGATCAGGGGCAGCAACTGTCTTCCATTGGGGTCGAGGTAGTGGATAATGAGCTGGCCATTCTCTACATGAACAGTCGGAAGTCGGAGGTAAGTGACCTGCCGCTTGTACTCTGCCCCAGCGACCTGTGGCTTGTGCACCTGTGCTCCTTCCAGGTGGCCCTGACTTGCCTGGGTCACTGAGGATAACCTGTCTCACTAAAAACCCACCACACCAGGCAGGTTGGTGTCTGCTGCTGCTCCTTAGTGATCAGGCCTTGGCTGAGGTGTCAGGCTTTGGGGCTAGAGGGGCTGTGAAGGATCCTGCTTGGCCTTCACTGAAGAGACAGGTTCCAAGATACTCAGCGGTGGGTGCCTACGGTTTGTATTGGCAAGGTCTGGTCTGAGACTTGCCCACTTGAGCAGACGGGAGCCTCTGCAACCTAGTCAACATGGGGAGGAGCTGGACAAAAAGGGTCTAGAACTAACTTCGCCTCCTTTCTCCTGGAGTCTTGTTTCTAACTGCAGCCTTTGATCCATCCTCCAGCCTGCCCTGAGCACGGAAGGCACTTTGGCCTAGAAAGTCTCTTTGAGCTGGTATCACTCGTGCTAAGGGTAGAAGCTGCGTGGGCACTGGCATCAGTGACCCACTGCTCCAGGAGGGATAGCCTTGCTCTACTTCTCTGATCCCCTTGCAGAATGAGTTCCGAGATTACCCACCTGTCCTGCGCCAAGCTGTCTCACTGGCTCGCCGCATTCAGGACCCCCTGATAGAGTTTGCTCAGGTCTGCAGCTCTGATGAGGATATCCTGTGTCTGAAACTTCATCCTCTGCAGGTAACCGTTCCTTGTGGGGTTCTCAGTCAGGAAGAAACATTTCCCTGCAGGAGCGAGCCTGCGAATTCTCAACAGCAGGAGCAAGGCCCTAAGCTGATCCAGCGTTACATCCACCTGTTTCATGGCACCTCCAGCTAGTGACTCTTCTCTGCTCCCTTTCTATAGCGTACAGTGCTCATCTGCCTCATGGCCTTAGAGTAGACTGTTGTTCTCCAAGATAAGTCCCCACTCATGCCGAGCCAAGGGTGGAGTTCCCTCTCCCAGGACCCGAGTCAGCTCAGATTTGCTATTGAACAGCATAGTGCACACTTGCCACCAGTGACCCCCTTCTCCCTTGGCAGGAACATGTGGTGAAGGAGGAGCTGCTGAATGCCCTCTACTGCGAGTTCATAAACCGTGTGAATGAGGTGGGAGTGGACGTCAATCGAGCAATTGCTCACCCATATAGCCAGGCCCTGCTACAATATGTGTGTGGCCTGGGGCCACGCAAAGGGACTCACCTGCTCAAGGTAAGAATGGAAGGTCTGCTGCTACCCCTGGAGCTGACATTGCTTTAAACTAAAGCTGCTGTGTGCAAGTCAGCATCCTGGCTGCACTCCTGAGACACAGTGTCACGGGCCTGCGCTCTTGGTGTGTCTGAGAGCGCTGTCCCCACATGGCCAAGAGTGTGTTATTGCACTGCTAGTGAACTTGGAGCTGTGTATGGACCAATCTCCCAGGTGTGGCTAGGAATCCAGCAGATCCATCAATCCTAGTAAATTCCTGAGAGGGCGGTAGTGTCAGCCAAGTTATGCTGTGGTAGCAGGACACCCATCGGCTTTAGGAAGCACAGAGTGAAAGGCCAAGTATCTCTCCTCACCCTGAGAAGTGTGGCAGTCCTGCCTGCAGGGTGGTACTTTTTTTAGATCTTCCCTTAATGAGGATTTGAGATGCTTCCTGTACAGCAAGGCAAGGGCTAATACAACAGGAGCTGTGTGGCTGTACCAGAGACTCTCTTGGGGCACCCTCACTATGCAGTCTGAGGCCTCTCTTTCCTTGCCTGTCTTCCCCCTGTGCTGGGATATCTGCCCCTTTCTTGTACTGCATTGAAAAGCTAACATTAATATCGCCTTCCTTAGATCCTGAAACAAAACAACACAAGGCTGGAGAACCGGACACAGCTGGTCACCATGTGTCACATGGGACCCAAGGTCTTCATTAACTGTGCTGGCTTCATCAAAATTGACACCGCATCACTGGGTGATAGGTTGGTATTAGATAGTGCTGAATGGCACGCAGTGCAAGCTGCTTGGGTTTCGTACTTGAATGACTGGGCTGAAATAGATTTCATTCAGCAGGGACCATATTCCCTGGAATTTCTGTGCTGCAGCCTCTATGTCCAGCCAAGTTAGGTTATTACTGGTTATTACTCAGACTCTCTAGGCCAACTCCACCTAAACATCAGTGTGAGCAGTACATTACTAGTTCTTTGTTTGCTGGGTCCTTGGTGGTGAAGACAAACCAAAGCTAGAGTCAATTCTACACAAGTTAGTGTCTTTGTACCTTTCATCACACTAATCCATCAACCCTTTTGTTTAGGTCTTGTCCTGCAGATTGGTTGTTTTTTTTCAAAAGCCTTTTTAAGAGCCCAAAATGTGGGGCAACAGCATAGCACAAGAGTTTAGCTAGCTCTTAAACTGGAAGGAAGGTTGTGGGAGTTTATGTGGAGAAATTTATAGAGCTTAAAAATCCTTTTAGCCACACCTAGTGTTAAATCAAAAGTGTGAGAGAAGTTTGAAACCAGTTTCTAAATCTCTGGATGGTCCCTGGGCAGGAAACATGCTGTCTTCAGTGCTGTGCTCTCTGTACCCTTTCTTACTGTATCTCATCTGGTCTTGGAAGAGAGTCTCTGGGAACAAACAGGGCAGCCAGATGAACTCTTCAGCTTGGCCCCCTACCTGCGAGTTCTGGACCTTCCAAGTGCTGAGGTGTTGGCATTTACAGGACACAGACCCCAGTAATGTGAATGCAGGGTCTCTTGGAGTGAGGCAAAGCTTAGGCACCTCGGAAGCAGTTTGGTACAGAGGGTTGCACTGTCAAATAACCACACCTGATTGGTATGAGACAGCAAACTGTAGCCATGGCTCTGTTACAGGGCGCAAGCCCTGGTGTGCAGTTCGCTCTTTTGCTCAGACTGGCCAAAGCGCACTGTAGCAACCAGGCTACGTCCATATGATGTGACGCGGGTGGCTGCAGGCTGGTCTCTGCCCTTCCTTACTTCACAGTCGTTGAAGAGAATTCTTGTCCCCCAAAAGTAGCTGCATTTTGTTGGTGAACGTGACTAGCAGCACAGCAGCAGCATCTTCTGTTCAGTCATTTTATTTTCCAGCCTCAGGCTTGGGAATGCTCCTCTGGCCTCCTGTAGAGTTTCCAATTCGATGCATGTATTTGAATCCTTTTAGCACGGATTCCTACATTGAGGTCCTGGATGGGTCCAGAGTCCACCCTGAAACCTATGAATGGGCAAGAAAAATGGCAGTGGATGCCCTCGAGTATGATGAATCAGCAGAGGATGCCAATCCAGCTGGTGCTCTAGAGGAGATCCTAGAAAACCCCGAGCGTCTGAAAGACCTGGATCTTGATGCCTTTGCTGAAGAGCTGGAGAGACAGGTCTGTGCTGGGGACGGAAGATGGGGTAGAGTTGCCTTGCAGCCCTGAACTCTTGGGGTTGTGGCACGGGGCTGTTGTAGCATGACCTCTGCCCTTCATGGAACACAAACATTGAACCATGCCCTTGTACCAACAGGGTTACGGGGACAAACACATCACTCTATATGACATCCGAGCGGAGCTGAGCTGCAGATACAAGGATCTGAGAACCCCATACCGTTCTCCTAACACAGAGGAGGTCTTCAATATGCTGACCAAAGAAACACCAGAGACTTTCTACATAGGTACATCCCCTTTTACTGGGAGGGCTCTCTGGGTTACACAGCAGCCAGAGATCTGCTAGGGGGCCCTGACTGGAATCAGTGCTAGGTCTGCAGCTCATTGCTGTGCTGCAGAACCAGTTTGTGTATCAGTCGATGGCTTTTATCGAAGGCCACACATTGGCCAGGGAGTGCAGAGTAATCCAGGTAACCTCCTAGAGGCCTGCTTGGCATCGCGTTCAGGGCACTGGCCGAGCCTTGCATGTGCCTGATGTACTTCGGGTTCTGGGGCTCAGCCATCCTGTTCCCCCTCCCCAGGTAAAATGATCACCTGCAACGTGATTGGGATAGCCCACAGGAGGCCACAAGGTGAAAGCTACGATCAGGCGATACGGAATGACGAGACTGGCCTGTGGCAGTGTCCCTTCTGTCAGCAGGACAACTTCCCGGAGCTCAGTGAGGTAAAATGACTGCTGCTCCCTCAGGCACTGTCTCCTGCCAGCAGGCTGCTCAGATGGAAAGTGCCTTATGCTGCCCCAGCAGCGTCCTGTAGTACGTGCGGCAGCTGAGGAGCCTTCTGAGAAAGGGAGACCGCTTCAAGGCAGGGATTGTGTCCCGCGTGTTCAGACAGCACGCAGCACAACGGCCTCCAACCCCAGCTGGAGCCTTTGGCTGTAAACGTAATGTGAATACTTACTAATCCTTTTGTAATGGTCTGACAGCACCGCTTAGTTGCTGGGCAAGAGTTGCCCAGGGTATCTGACCAGGTGTGACATGGGTAGAGGAGCTTCAGTGACAACTAGTTGTCACCTATTCCCCTCAAATGTTCAAAACGGGTTTGTTCAGAGCCTGGACCCCTCTGGTTTTTGCAGAGACGCTGCCTGTGGTGTGGAGAAGATGCGCTGATTTCACCCCATTGTTTCTCAGTTTAAGAATCAGCACAGACGTTCTGCTGTTAGATGTGTGGGAGGTTTTTTGGGTCTGGTGTCAAGAGTGGCAGATCCCAGCCTTGATAGTCAGGGACCTGGATAATCAGCAGTTCCACAGCCATGGAATTTCAGCAGAGCCCCCACCTGGCTGCAGAGCTGTGCTTCTGAGTCTAAAGGGATGTTGATTCTCCTACAGCAGCATGTAGAGTACAGACAAGGCAGGTCCCGCTAGCATGGGTATAAACAGCAGCATAGACAGCAAGGCATGCCATAGGTACACAGATCATTGGCCTGTGTGCCTGAGCCCCCAGGGCATATTCCCTACACGGGCTTTCTACACTCCAAGCAGTGCCTCCCACATCCACACTGCTACTTTTAGCAGCACAGTGTCCTGCTGCCTCACTGTTGCTGAAGCGTTTCACTGCAGTGTGCAGCTACATGCTGTGGTGTCAGCTGTGAACGCAGCCTCCCTGTAACTGCAGTGTGTAGCCTCTACTCAACATGCTGCTCTAAGTGTAGCCAGACCCTAAGAGTTCTAGCCTCTCTAGTTGCAAAGCAAACCTCCCTGCCATGAACCGAGCATAACTGACCTAGGAATGCTGCATTGATCAGCTTCAGCCAGTCAAATCTCTGTCTTTTAATTTTATCTGAAGCTGCTGCGGGTTCTCTGTTACAGAACTTACCCCATCTTGCCCTGGAGTACCCAGGCCCCTGCTTGAATGTGTCTCCTGTGTCTAACTGCATTGTTCTTGTGCTGCCTTTGGAAATTGTTTTCTATGCAGTGTCCTGTGTTTTTGCTTCCTTAAGGTTTGGAATCACTTTGACAGTGGCTCCTGCCCTGGCCAAGCTATTGGGGTGAAGACACGGCTGGACAATGGGGTCACTGGTTTTATACCAACCAAGTTTCTCAGTGACAAGGTGGTTAAGCGGCCAGAAGAAAGGGTGAAGGTAGGAAAACAGAGTGCATCTACTCTTCCAGCTCCTGGTGGATGTCTCTAAAGAGCTGATATTAGAGGCTCAAAATCCTGCTAACTGCACTCTTCCCCAGATAGCGATATAACTACTCTTTTTCACTTGTGGGCTCTAAATCAATAATGAATTTAGGTTCTTGCTAGCTGCCTTCTCGCAGACTGAAAATCTCCCTGGGAACTGGTGGGAACTGTGTTAATCAGTTAGCATATTACACCGTGGAGGATTTATTGCAGTCTGAGTAAAGTCAGGAGCCTGGGACACTAGAAGGCGTTCTAACGAAGAGCTGACCTTTGTCTCTAGCTTCCTAAATAGCTTGAGGAACTGTTTCTTCTGTCTGAATCATAGTTGTTTCTCTTAGCTGAATCCATTGTGTGGATAATCTGAGTTACTTGGTCTCCTTCAGAACAGGGAACCTGGACTGTGTTAGTAGAATCACGTGGGTATAGAATGCAGATGTGCACATGATGAAAAGAGAAGGGTTGACATCTGTGCTCCCCTTTGGGATCCTTGTTGAGGGGATGAATGTTTAGATGAAGGAATGTCCTGTTGAGATCTGAGGTCTCCTTGCGATCTCTTAAAGGCAACACTATCAATCTGAACATGTTTAAATGTACTACAACGTTCCAGTTTCTGCTAGAGCCCCGTTAAACATGACCTGGATCTTTAAAACGTGAAGGATTTTTCTGGTGCCCTGATCATTTAGAAGGGTCTATAGGACAGACTGGAAAACATGCCCCCCCTCCCCTCTGTTACTCTTTTCGGTTGTCTGTGCACACACCTGACAGCTGCTTGCTGTCTGTTCACTTTCCCCTTTCAGCTCAGCTGCTACTAGGGGACACCATCAACAAAACAATGAAGCTTACTGTGCAAAGGGCTGTAAAATGCCCAGAGAAAACACAGTGGAGAAGAGATTCTCCTCTAAACTCTTCCAAGCCTAGTCATCTGTAGGGTCATTGTAACGATAGTAGGTGAACTTTTTGTTTCCAGATCGATGTGTCCCGTTAAATACCCGAGGTAAGCCTACCTACCTGCTCTGTCATTGAGGCTGCGATAGGACTCTCTCTGAGTGAGGGGTGCAGCACATGCGTTGCATCTGCTGACTAATCCCTCTGCCACTCGTCCACAGGTGGGAATGACTGTTCACTGCAGGATCATGAAGATAGACATTGAGAAGTTCAGCGCCGACTTGACCTGCAGGACGTCAGACCTGATGGATAAGAACAATGAATGGAAGCTGCCCAAAGATACTTACTATGACTTTGATGCTGAGGCAGCAGATCATAAACAGGAAGAAGACTACAAGAGGAAGCAGCAGCGCACGAGTGAGTAACCCCCTAGGCTCTTGAGAATCTAGGACTTGGTCATTTGCAATCTGCCTCAGGGAAAAGAGATGTGATTGGATGTTTCTTGCAATAAAACCACTGTCCTGGGAAAGCTAACCACCTACTTGTGTCCCACAGCATACATCAAGAGGGTGATTGCTCACCCATCATTCCATAACATCAGCTTCAAGCAAGCCGAGAAGATGATGGAGACCATGGACCAAGGGGACGTGATCATCCGGCCAAGCAGCAAGGGGGAGAACCACCTGACTGTCACCTGGAAGGTGAATGATGGGATTTACCAGCATGTGGATGTCCGAGAGGAGGGCAAGGAGAATGCCTTCAGTTTGGGCTCCACCCTTTGGATTAACACAGAGGTAAGAGCCAGGTGGAAGCGTGACTAGGGACATGAAACTAGCAGAGTGAATCCCAGCCCAGTCAATGGGAGATAAAATGCTGGCTCACCATGGGAGGTGGGCACAGGCTAAAGTCTGAGTGCTATACACAGACCCCTGTTTGGAGTTCAGAACCTTCACTCTCACCCCAGAGGTGGTAGCAGCAGCTGTGGTGCTGCTGCTCTGGGTTGCAGCAAACATTGCGTACAAATTGTTCGTAAAACCGAGACCTTTCCTGCCTTTATAAATCTGGTTTAGAAACGTGTTGGTATCGAAGTCTGCAAACCGCTGTGGAAAGCCAGGGAGGCAGGGCACGAAATCCTGAGGAATTTACTCTTCCGACAGTTGCTCCTGGACCATTTGGGAATAGCTTCCAATTTAAATCACTTCCAGTTCCTGAGTGAATGCTCGGCTGATGTCCTCCAGCCAGCCAGACTCTCTATTCAAACATTAGAGTAACTGTTGCCTCTGTGTAAAAGAATCCTAGAAATGAGTGTTAGAAGACTCCATGAAATAGCCTAGTTCAATGATTCTCAACCTTTTCAGGTTGTATGACCCTTTGTTTTAAGTGTTTTAAAAAAAAATGCAGCCCCATTACATTTACTTCTAAACGAAATGTAAGTAAAAAATGGATCCGTGATAATAATGTGAAGCCTGTACAACTTACTTGTGCATTTCAAGAGGCTGGCAGAGAATACTTGACCTTGAGGAGTCAGGGTGTGTGAGGAGTGAGATTTTTCTTTGCTTTAGATTGATATTTTCAGTGCCACGTGACTCCGATTGCCTTTCATGCCCTCCACCCCCTATGGGTTGCAACCCACCAGTTGAGAGAGATTCTCTAGTCCATTCCCTGCAACCACTGCAAGACAGTTTGCTGTGCTGTATTTTCCCACTCCTCGTTCAGTCTAAGAAACCAATTGTTTTCCCCACTGAGCTTGTCAGATAGAATTAGGATTGGTATTTATTCTTGAGACAAAGAGATAGAGCTGCCCAGCCCTTGCACGGGTGCAGGTCATGTATGTTAATCACATGGAGCACTTGTCTGTGGGAGTGGGCCTCTCCAGGAGCCAGCACACATGCCCTGCGTTCCACTGGGAGGTGGTGCTCGTCACCCTGTTGGTGCTTTCCTCTGTAGCAGTTCCAGGTTAAGAGCATCTGTGCTCCCAAGGATGGAGCATCGCTCAGTGCAGTGGGGTTGGGGTTTGTTTCTGGAAGATCATGAGTCAAGCTCTGAATAAAGTGGCTCTTTCTATGTTTGTTCAAAGGAATTTGAGGACCTGGATGAAATTGTTGCTCGCTATGTCCAGCCGATGGCATCTTTTGCTAGAGACCTGCTGAGTCACAAATACTACCAAGACTGCAGTGGTGGAGACAGGAAGGTGAGCCTGTCAGGGGCTGCTGCATAGCTGTGAGAAGCCTTTGTAGCCATTGAGTTCACGTCTGTGTTAAGGGAGATCAGAACAGGTGAACCTCTTCTATCTCATGGTGCTTGTGGCGGTCACTTCCCAACTCTGAAGATGAGGTAAAGCTGGCTTGGGGTGGTAGAAGCAGCAGAGCATGCGAGTGTGGTCTAACTTGCTGTACCGTTCAGAATGTCTGAAGGGCCACGTGTCTGCTGGGGAAAGGAGGGTGCTGCCTCTGAACTGGCTTGGCCGTGCTTGCACATCACGTCGCAAAGGCAAGGGCAGACAGGCACATCTCCCTCGCCAACCCTGCTGCTTCCCTGCTCTAGGGACATGGGTGTCGCAAGGCTGCTCCCTGACACCGTTGCTTGAAGACTTCTGGTGTGGAGCTCTTTGACCTAAGCAAGCACTAGTCTGTCCGTCTGGACTGAGTGGTTGAAGCGCCCAGACCTACGTGCCATGCTCAGTGTCCTGAAATGAGCCCGGGATGAAATGACTGGATGCGGTTTATGTATGGGGAGGGGTGGGGTGGGCGGAAGCCAGCACTGCAGAGTTCTTAGGGCATTGGCTCACTCCTGAACATCTTTGCACTGCCGCTCGCTGCACAGCACCTCTCAATGGAGCGTTTGTTTCTTTCTCTTCCCCTCAAACCAGAAACTTGAAGAACTTCTAATAAAAACCAAGAAAGAGAAGCCAACCTTTATTCCTTACTTTATCTGCGCCTGTAAAGAGCTGCCTGGCAAATTCCTTCTGGGCTACCAGCCGCGAGGCAAGCCAAGGTAAGTGGTGCATGTATGCTACTCGGTACAGCTGGCTTTCAGTCGCTGCAGGGGCTGCATCCAGGCATGTCCTGCCTGCCTCTTCGCTGACACTGTTCTGAGTTGGTGTGTAGCTGCAGTCCTGAACCCTGGGGTTGCTGTTGATGCCTTTGACCTGGCCATGTCTCACCCCTAGGCAGGGAATAGTATGGATTTCCTTTGAGCAATGGCCAAGTGTTCCTGAGGCTGGGTTGGAAGCTTATTGAAGGGTGTGGTCCCCCAGTTCTGTACTATTTGAGTACCAGGGCATGGGCAGGGAAAGCTCTGCCCCCAGCCTGAGGGGAGGAGCCACTGAAACTGGACTCAGTTAATTATGGGGGACAAGAAATGAAAAAACAGGGTCAGGCATGAGGGTCAAAGGGCTAAACGGAGGGAATCTGACGGGGACGCCAAGCAGAAAACCCCAGACAGCGCCCACTGCTCCTCGAAGGTAGCCAGGGAGTTAGCGGACGCAGCCCAGAGGAACTCTGCCCGGATATGTGAGGGGACGGAGGAACGGAAGAAGGCCCCACGGTTGGAGAGCACCTCCTCGGCCAGCCTCCTCTCCTTGGTGTTGTAAATGGCCACTTTGGCCAAGGTGAGGAGGAAGCTGGCGAGGCGGTCCCATGACTTTATGGGGCCACAGATGGGGTGTGCGTAGATCAGAGGGTGTGGGGAGAAGTGCAGCCAGAACCTCTGGAGGAGCCAGAACAGGGGCTGTAACCTGGCACACTCCGGGTAGATGCGTGCTGGGGTCTCCCTCATGTCACAAAATGGCCGGGGGGTGAACAGCACCAGGTACGCACCCGTGCTCACGGCTCTGTGAAGGAGCCACCTGCCGTTATCCCCGGTGGGCTATGGAACCAAGGTGGAATACAGGCTGGCCCACTGGAGGGCCTCGCCCTCGACAGGTGGTTAGAGGGCCTGCCACTTGGTGTCACAGCGGGACACGAGGGTGAGGAAATGGAGTGTGTGGAGCACAAGTGGGTGGAGGTGTGCCCATGGCGCAGTTCGGAAGTGCTCTGGCTGCAGCTCGGGGTGTGCAGGGGCCCGATGAAGAAGTCTGGCGGGCCCAGGGTGGGGCTGGCGGGGAGCGCCCTCTCTCAGGACCTGCTCGAGGTAGGCCCGAGCTGCCGGAGGCAAAGCTGCCCTCCCCTCCTGATGTACATGCCAGGGGTTTGACGGGTGGAGAGCCCCATGTGCTAGCCCAGCCCTTGGGGATCCTTCCAGTCCCCTGGTCGTAGTCCAGGAGCTCTCCAATCCAGTCCTGTGATGGGAGAGCAGCAGTCTGTGCCTCAGAGAACTATCAGTTCATTTCTCATACACCCATCTTCTCAGTATCTGGGCGCCATGTGCCCTGCCCGTCCATATCTCGCGCTGCTGGGGAATGAGCGCTGTGTTGGGTGAGCTGTTTACTGCCAGCAGTTGGCTGTGAGACAGTGTGTGATATGCTCTTCTCCCCCCCTTCATGACCTTACAGGATAGAGTATGTGACAGTAACACCGGAGGGATTCCGATACCGGGGACAGATCTTCCCAACAGTGAACGGGCTCTTTCGATGGTTTAAGGATCATTATCAGGACCCAGTGCCAGGTGACCCCCAAACCCTAATCATCAGGGTTGTTTTGTCCTGCAGGAAATCAGCTAGTGGAGCAGACTAAGCAATGCAAATAGGATCAAGCATCTGTCAGCAATTAGTAAGATGTGCCTATTACAGAGTGGATAGCTAGTTACACAGCTGCTTCCAATTACAGTCAATGCCATAGCCTCATTAGCTGAGCTGCTCAGAAGAGCCCCTAATTACAGCTATCTCTACCCATTGGTGTATGGAGTCGTACCACCCATGGCACACCTCAAGAACCTTTCCCAGATTCATTTAATTCTGGATTCTCTTGGTGCATTAGCAGGAATTGCTCTTGTCCCTTTTACTCTGCTCTCTCTGTCCCCCAGGTAACAGATGCTCTTTATTCCATTGTCTGTAACCACTGACCCCTGTTTTCTAGCAGAGTAGACTCATAGACTCATAGGTCAGAAGGGACCAATATGATCAT
>ML675623.1:19967408-19978148 GCA_007922155.1 Mesoclemmys tuberculata | reverse complement strand
GCCAGGCTAAACAAGCCAAGCTCTTTGAGTCTCCTTTCATAAGGCACCTTGCCACAAGAGTTTAGCTGGTACCTGTTAAAATCCTGGCTAGTAAGAGCCCCCAGCCCCCTCAGAGTTCAGAATTAAATACATCTCTCTTGTTCCACAGGTATCACCCCTAGTAGCAGCAGCAGGACCCGGACCCCGGCCTCCATCAATGCTACTCCTGCTAACATTAACCTAGCAGGTGAGTGCTGGCCTCCTAGTCAAACTCAGACTCCAGTCCACATACCAGAGTTGCATTCTCTTCTTGCGTCTTCACTTCTGTGAACCCTGTTTCCTTGTAGATCTGACCCGCGCCGTGAACGCACTGCCTCAGAACATGACGTCGCAGATGTTCAGTGCCATCGCAGCAGTGACGGGCCAAGGGCAGAACCCAAATGCCACACCCGCGCAGTGGGCATCCAGCCAGTATGGCTACGGAGGCAGTGGAGGGGGCAGCAGCGCGTATCATGTAGGTGCCTTGAGTGGTTAAGCCAGGACGGCGGGAATTACTGTGAGGTGTTCTCAACAGAGCGGCCCAGCTGGCCAGGTCTTATGGAAGGTGCTGCCTTCCTCTGCAGTGTTAGTTATTGGCTGCTGCAAGAGACAGCACAATGGTCTTCGCTGGTGTGGAAGGGCTCTCTAGACCGGCAGTGTTCTGCCCTGCTGTGTGGGTTCCTGCTGCGTCCCCCCTGCCCCCTCCCTCCCACCCCCAGGCTGGGAACATGGGAAATGCAAGGAAGGTTTTCATCTGGTTCCCAAGGGCTGTGCCTGGAGTTGGTGGGGACCCAGTAGCGAGCAGAGGGATGCAAAACCACATGATTGTGCGTCGGGATCCGCTCTGTGGAGCTGCCAGTGAAAGGGATTAGCTATGGAAATATGTGCTGAGCGTGCAGGGCTTTTCAGCTGCGTGCTAATCGCCGAGTTGCACAGGCAGGCAAGTGCTGCAGTTCCGGCTTGTGCCCAAGGACTGTGGGGAGCAAGATGGACTTGGGCTGTAATCTCAGTCCACTGCTAAGCAGTCACCCGTGTGTCAGCATCTGCCTGTCTCCCCGCTCATGCTGCCCCCTGGCCAGCTTGACCCACTGTCTGAGCACAGCTGCAGGAAGGACTTGGCTGGGTTGAAGGCAGGAAATGCCCTTTCCCACCGTGAAACAATCAGCTCCTCTGGCTCAATGCGCTGGGCAAACGAGCATGACCTCTAGGAAGCAGCATTTGGGGCTCCCGTGGCTTTGCCCTACTCGCCTCAGGCAGGAATCCCAGGGCATGGCAGGGAATTACTGTGGCTCCATCTACTCCTCAGTGCTTCCTGCCCACCCAAGGGGTGTGATCAGCGACAGTCTCTGCCTTTCTGCTGCCCTGCATGGGCGCTGCTTTCTGCACGTTAACCAGCTAGTGCCTCTGTTTCCCATACGCCCGCCCATTCTTTGCTTCGCGAGTCTAACGTGGTAGAAGCAGGGTGCCGCTGCGGGCCTGGCCTGGGCCCAGCAGTCTGGAGTCTCTGAGCACCTGGAATCACAAGTCCTTGTCCCAAAGCCCTGGCTGCCTGACGTCAGGGCTGTGGCTAGGTTCTCCAGCCAGACCCAAAGCCTGGGGCCGAGAACGTGGCAGGCAGCTTCTGAGAATGCTAGGTCTGGGTATCTGCCAAGCCCAAAGATGTCCTCTGGCGAAGTGGGAGCAGTTCTCCTGGTGGACGGGCGGACAGCTCAGGGAAGTGGCTCCTAGCGGTCTGGCTTGGCCAGTTCTTGGAACAGTCCAAAGAGCGCTCGCTTTGCACAGACTGACAGACTGCCCTCCTGGAGCCTAGTACCACAGCAAGCGGCTGCAGGTCCCCCTGAAGTGTGCTAACCCTCTGCTGTGGCACCAGGATCTGGGGCTCCTAGCGCGTGGGGAGCCTGTGCACAGACCTTTGTCAGACTTGTCTGCACCCCCTGGACAGTTGCAAAGATGTGAGATGCTGGGCTGCCCTCCCCACATCCCATGAGCCTGCGTCCCATTCTGAAGGGTCCATTGGCCTGCCTGGGTTTTTCTCCATCTCATGCACATTGAGGCGGCTGGTGCCCCACGCTTCCCTAGTGCGTTGTTTATATCACAGCAGACTTGTCCTGGGGCTAGCCCCCTGCTGCGAGAGAGGTCCCTTTCAGCTCAAACTGCCCCAGATGGATCCAGTGGTGTGGACGTGCTGATCACGCTCAGCTGGGTCTAAGGCAGCCCCCACAGCTTGCGTTTGCTTTGTCTTCCTTATCAAAGGAGGCAAGGCCATTGCTTGAAGCTCTGTGTGCTTTCCTCTGCCCCGCTGTTCGCAGGGGGCCCTGTGCAGAGGAACTGACGGGGTCTCAGACGGGGGTCCCTGGGCTTCAGTAGTTTCCAAGAGCAGGCTCCATGTGCAATGTGTGGAGGAGATGTCAGTACTTACCACGGTGACTGGTTCTGCTCTGGGGAATTCACGCTCCGAGGGCTAGGGAACTGGAGTGCCTTAGGGGCCGTTTCCCCGTGGTAGCCTGCCTGCGGGGAGGGCGGAATGGGCTGTGTGACATTCTGAGCAGGCCCACTCGGGGACACTGGTCTCAAGCTCTTGAAGACCCACAGCTGCTCTGGTCAGTAGCCGTGTCTCGCTCAGCAGATGTTGGGCCTATCGCTCCCTATCCGCTCCCTACAGAGCCCCCCTCGTGGGTTAACAAGCCGCTCCCGAGACAGGCCGGGCAGGCTTTGCGCATGTGCTTTGGGCACCTTGTCAGCAGATTTCAGGAGTTCAAGCCCTGCCCTGGTGGGACCCTGACCTTTCTGTGCGCAGTGCTAGCCTACAGAGCGTCTGTCCTCTTGCAGGTCTTTACAACTCCCGCCCAGCAGCCAGTGGCCACCCCGCTGATGACGCCCAGCTACTCCTACACGACCCCCAGCCAGCCGATTACAACACCTCAGTATCATCAGCTGCAGGCCAGTACAACACCCCAGTCCACACAGTCGCAGCCATCATCCAGTTCCAGGCAGAGGCAGCAGCCCAAGTGAGTAGCTCGTGGACAGTGCTGGCTGTGTGTAGCTGTCTGTCCTCGCCCTGACGACAGCACACGGCTCGGGGCCACGCAAGCCTTTCCCCAGCAGCAGGATACAAGTCCTGCAGTGCCACTGTCTCGGAACGGGCAAGGGGTGAGGGTGAAAATTCAGCGAGTGCATGCACAGCGTGAGCTTCCTGGCTGCAGTGCTGGGAGCCCAGCCACTGCTCAAAGGGCAGGGGAAGAGCACTGATTATGGAGTCGGCATGGCCCTTCAGCTCTGGGGAAATGCAGTTCAGGAAGTGGTGCCAACGTCAGTACAAAGAGCTGAGCGCTGGCCCCGTCAGACAGCATGTCACTGGAGCAGGGATCCGGAACCTGCTCGCTGGGCCAGGGATGAGGGTGGAATTGGAGATTGCTAAGGAAACTGACCAAAATAGGGTCCCATTGACTAAAGGCCGCCTGCAGGTCAGACATAACTAAACCCGGTGTCCGAGAGCTGCCGCCTCTTGAATGGGGGGTGGCAGAGTGCAGAGCCCACAGGTCCCAGCGTGCAGTGCTGCATCTTGAACTGAGGAGCCATGCTGCGGGAGGGAGTCTGCATTGGCTGTGCATTCTGCAAACAGGGAAGAGACACTTTGGGGGCGACCCATAACATCCTCCTGAGAAGGCAGCGTGTAGGGAGGACCGGAAACTGATCCCACTGGGCTCATGCCATTACGATGTTTCACTTCCTGTTTCTGCCTGTCTAGGTCCAACAGCCATGCTGCAATCGACTGGGGGAAAATGGCAGAGCAGTGGCTCCAGGAGAAGGAGGCTGAGCGGAGGAAACAGAAGCAGAGGCTGACCCCTCGCCCATCTCCCAGCCCTATGATCGAGAGCACGCCCATGTCCATCGCTGGGGACGCCACACCGCTTCTGGATGAAATGGATCGATAGGCCTTGCTGGACCTGACCTTTAACCTTTGTTCTTTTCTCGGGGAAGGGGGAGGGAGACGAGCTGAGAATGAGTTCCCTTCCCTTAGCCACATAACTCCTATTTTATACTGCATAAAACGATGTGAGACGACACTGGTGTGTCCATCCACTTGGCAGGGCCGGTATAAATATATACACACATCATAGGAAGGGATGCCACAGAAAGCCTCTGTGCACTAAACCTTGCTGTGGAAAGCTCAGCAGAACAGTTACAAATGTCAAGCGAGACCCTTTAGAAATGCACAGCAACCTGTTTGCACAGCCAAAGACTAGAAAGCAAACCTAGCTGGAAATGCAAGCTTGAGCTAGGGCCAAGTTTTATGTTGATCATTGTGCATTCTGACCATCGCCCATCCCCGTTCCAACCGCACGGAACGACATCATGGGGGCTTGGACAACTCAACCAAATCCTCTAACGTTTCTGTTACTGTATGCTTGGGGGCTCCTGGTATTGTGGGCTCTGTGAAAGCTCCACCAACTCTCCTGGCTGTATTTGCAAGGGTTTACTAGCAAAGCAGCACTGGGGCTAGGGCTTTTGCCGGAGAAAGGAGCAGCTGTACCACGGGCTCATCCTCTCCTCTGGCTTCATTTGGGACAATATTTATTCAGCTGTTTTTTTAACTCAGACTGCAAAGCAAAACCCTGGGCAACAGCAGCTTTTCCAACAGCGAGTGAGCCGTGCTGCAAGGGCAGCCACTCCTGTGGGGAGTAAAATCAACCTGAAGCGCATGTCCTCCTCTTCCATGCTGCTTAGCTCTGTCCACATGTAACTGAAAAGGGTGAATAAATAGTGTTTCTACCGAACACTAGTCAGGAGGTTTCTCTTCTCATCCTGGATTGCCTGCCCTCTCCTCTCCACAATGGATTTGCTCCAGAAGCAGAGGACAGCAGTGAGCCAGTAAATGTCCCTCGTTTTGTGTTGCCCTGAGTTGCCTTCTGTGTGCTGCAGTTCTCACAGGTGAGCTGGTTTCTGTTGGGGTTGATGCTGAAAACTATTTTGTGTTTAACGTGTGTGTGTGTGTGTGTGTGTGCAGGGGAGGAGGGTTAGCAGCCCAGCATATCAGGGCAAGACCTCTGGAACTGCCCTCCCCACATCCCTGCCAGGAGCAGGCAAGGAGTTTGATTGAACAGGTAAAGTTTATCCTGGGTAAGGAGCAGCCTGTCACAGTCTCAGAGCAGCTGCTAGAGCTGAGGCTGGTGTGTTTCAAACACTTCCCTCTATTTCTCCGCCCGCCTTCTCCATAAAGATTTTGCCTGGAAGCAGGATTTTTGTTGCTTGACTTGCACCTGTTTGGCTGTGCTAACTTCACAACCCACTGCTTGAAGTCACAGTGGCTCTGACCCAGCTGGGAAAGGAGCAATGGAGCTCAAGAAACAGGTTCTGTTGTGTGCAGATGCCCTTGACTAGCAAGAGGTGCAGGAGACAAGAACGTGAAGCTGTTCGTACAAAGGAATGCAGGACCTGGCTTCCCTGCAGCATCTCTGATACCAAGGGGTCTGGCCTCGCTGCATCACCCCCTTACCACACAGGCTCTGGACAGGCAGGCTCTGCTCGGGTGTAGATTAACGAGCATACTAACTTTATGCTGTTTGTTTATTTTATTAAATTCTGTAAGATAGGAAATGGAGCAGCACCGTGTGATCTAGCAGGGGAGCGCTGGCACTCTGTCAGCTCCGTATGGCTGTCTTTTAGTTTTTTCCCTTTCCATCAATAAAATTCTACTTTTGGGATGTTGATTGTACCCTGTGTTCTCCCCACCCGGTACACTAACGCTCTCCTCTCTGTAAGCTGTCTCCTGCCCTGCTCCAGGGACATCCAGGCGTCCCCAGTCTGCTCTAGTGACGGCACAGCCTGCGAATGCTCAAGTAGGCACTTCCGTGAGCAAGTTGGCAGTGTGTTAGTGAGACGCTTCAGCCTCGTTGCATAGAGCCTGCATTTCCCCTTTACTCTCTTGGGCCTTTTGCTGGTTCAGGACAGGGATCTCCTATTCTGTAGAATACAGGAGAGCAGGTAACACTAATGCCCAGTTCTAATCTTTCTGCTTGGAGGGAGATTAGTTTGGTTTGATCTCTAAAGACCTGCTAGGGCAGATGTTCAATAGCTAAGGGGAGCCTTGGGTGTCAGGTCAGGTATCCCAGGCCCTCTGGCTGCTGGTTTGATACTAGCTCAGTCAGATCTTCCCTAACTGCCTTCATCCTTCACCAGAGGAAGAGCTAGTGCCAAGCTGGCTACAGCATTCAACACCCAGTGTTTGTTCTTGCTTGCACTCAGGGCAGCTGGAAAGACTCTACCTAGGGCTGCTGCACTGAGCTTAAAGGCAATGTACTCTGGTTTCAAATGTCTCCTGCTTTTCTGATCCCTTGAATGCCAGGATCCACATAGCAGTGATGGAAAGCTTTGGAAATTAAGTGTGCAGGGTTAGGCTGTCTAAAAACACTTGTTCACTGTGCTGCATTGCTGTGCCTGAGTGACAAGCGGTACACTTATCTCTTTGTTCAAGGCCCGTGTTAAATAGTCTGCTTGCTGCTGGTGTGTCTGGGTTCTCATGATCCTTCGCCCAAGGGCATGGGAATGTCCCCTTGCCCCATTCTCGCAGGCGTGGGGGTGGTTATCTCTCAGCATTGGGAGAGTCCTGCAGGAAGAGGCGACAGGTTTAAATCCGCACCTCCCCCAAAAGTCTGAAACAATGCCGCTGGGCTTTTTCTTGCTTCAGCCGTGTGTTCTGAGGGGCCCTGTAAAGCTTTAGGAGAAGCAAGGCCTCACTGCATGGATGAGTAAGCTACCTTCTTCCAGCACCGAGTGCCTGGAGCTGAATCTGAGCTAACAGATCTCGCCAACTCCTGGTAGCCCACTAGAGATGGGGGCCTGGCTCCAGGGGTGGAGCTTGCTGGGCACAGCCCCCACTCGATGTCCCAGTAGCTGCAGCAAAGCAGCCAAAGTCCACAGCTGGAGAATCCTTTACTAGCAGAGCTGCAGGCCGTTCAGACAGGTGCCTGCCTCCGCAAGGCTACATAAGGGGGGGCAGGCATCATGTCAGTGTCCACACGTGACCCTCCAGCTGCCCCCGCCTCTGTGCAGCACAGGCTGGGCTTGGGGCTTGAGTCCTGGCTCTGCCACACTGACTTGGCGTGTAGCTTTCTGCAAAGCACTGAGCCTCTCGCTCAAATGGAGTTAGTAGTTGCTTGGCTTCCTGAGGGTTAGCGTGTAAAGCTGTCAGCACCTCAGCTCCAGCACTGGAGACGGCAGAGAATTATTGTTATACCCCCAAGCTCTCGAAGTGCCTTGAGAACTTCAGCAGCGACTCCATTTCAGAAGAAAGTGCTGAGCACAAAGACGCAACTAACTAATGAATGCCCCAAATCAACGTGCTAGAAGCAGGGGCAGCTGGGCCGGGGTAAGGGCAGGGAAACATGCTCTGCCCTCAACAACGCAGCAAATCTGCATGACCGTCTTCCCTCCGACACCTGCCTGTGAGCTTGCACAAACCAGCTGGCTGTTCAACGGAGAAATGCGCAATGAGACAGCAGGAATGGGGAGGAGTAACTCAGCTGAGTTCTTTAATGATCTGTGCTCTTCTCGCAGCTCCGCGTGCTTGTATCAAACCAGGATTTTTAACCCCCATGGCATCCTTGCTGAAAGCCTGAAGTGCTGCCAGCCTGGCCTAGGCCAAGCACAATCACCCAGTTCACAGGAACAAAAACAAAGCAGCGTCTACTGTAAGTACAGCTCGGGCAGGTCAGGCACGGGGCTGGCCTTACAGGGAGAACCAAGGGCCGGGGCACCCTCCCTTTGCTCAGTGGTCACAGGACCTTGGGATTAGCCTGAAGAATTCTCCCCCGCTGCTCCCTACAGCTGTCTGGCCTCTGCCATCTCACAGTGTCCCGTTGTGCTGGTGTTTCCCCTCCAAACAAGGGGGTGTTGGTATATGTGGGGGTACAGGCTGTACCTGCAGGGGCTGGGATTGGTGTGTACTTCCTAAGGGGCAGCTAGCCTGTCCCCTAAAACTTCAATAAAGCAAAAGGACCAGGGCCAAAGTCTCTCTTGGGAGCCACAGCTGCAATTACCCATTGGGGAGGCGTGCAGGGGAGGAGAAACACAGGGTCGAGGTGGGATCAGGAAAGAGAAAACGAAGGAGCGCTGTGCATGAATACAGCGATGCCTGCCCTCGTCTATCCTGTTCCTACGCTTCCCCAGGGGCTGCCTTCTAGACCATTCAAGGCAGGGACTGTGCCTTGTAAAATGCCATGGCCAGAGAGAGTTCTGCTGCAATGCCTGCCTGGCTCCGCTGGGAGACCGATGGGGTGACATAGGAAGGCTTCGCTGCCCAGCAGCTGCACTAGCAGGGGTTTCTGGACTATGCCCCTCATTGCAGGCTGGGTTCTCCCTAATGTGCTGTGCTAAGACAAACCCTCTTGTTTTGTCTCTTGTGGGGGCACGCATCTGTCTTGTTCCTTCGCCCTCTCTTACTCCGCTAATGTGCATTGTCACCTTTTCCTGGGCAAACCCCTCAACAGAACTAGTGTCTCAGCTGCCAAGTCACAGAGGAGTCCCCAAAGCGGGAGCTCAGCTCATCAGCACGCTCCACAGACAACGTTCTAGCAGCAGGCGGGGTTTGGGCTGGAAGGGGGTTAGGTACAGAATGCTAGCGTGGTACCATCTGCTGCTTCGATCTAGTTTATTATGCGGACAAGACGCCGCTTGGGAGATCTAGGGAAGGTCAGCCTTTGCTGAAGTGAGTCTCTGCAGGACGGGCAGAGGCTCCGCTTTCTTCCTCAGCTGCTGCCTTCTGTTTCTTTCCCTCCTCCTCTTCTTCCTCCCAGCTGGAAACCTGGGCTGGAGGGTAGCAAAAGGCACTGTCTTCCTCTGCAGCCAGCCGTCACTTGCAGCCGGAGCTGTGCCCGTTGGGGTCAAGGTAGCCTCCTCGAGGGGTGCATCATTCAGGATGGCATTGAATGCATCCTCCTTTCCCCCAAAGTCCAAAGCCTTGTCCAGCAGCGCGTGTCCCAGCACCACGTGCTTCGGGAGGAGGGAAGCAGCATCTGTAGGGGGGGCAGGGGTTTTCTTCTTTTTCAGCCCTTTTCCTTTCTTGTTTTTCCTCCCTCTCTTCTTCCCTTTCCCCTTCCCCTGCTTCTTCACAGGGCTGTCCGGCCTGGGCCCTGTGGCCTTAGATGTTTGGAAGCTGTCCATGGCCTCAGTAACAGCCTGGCCTGGTAGTGGCTGCTTTGTAGGAGGAGGTGCCCATCTGCCTGTGCTCTCTCTAGGCTGGGGCACTGGGCTGGAGGGCACCCTGGCAGACTGCGTGGGATCTGCTGCCACTTGGTCTATCAGTTCCCCCCCAAACTCATAGAGCACCGGCTCCCTGGGGACCGCGATGGCCACGGTGTTGTACTTCTTGCACCTACAGAGGAGTGGGAAGAGAAGCAGAGTGAGGTGGGCTGCCGCTTTGGGGGGGGGCAGAGAAGCGCCCCTGACTCCTGCTCAGGACTTACCAGATGTACAGATAAGGCTCCACACACTGCTCTTTGTAGGTGAACTCAAAGCAGGGCACCTGGATCACATTGAAGAAAGCCTGGCCCACCACCCTGGAGGCAGTGTCGTTCACCTGCCTCAGGCAGCCTTTCAACCTGCAAGGGCAACGCAGAGCATCAGGCAGAGTACGAAGGGGCACTGGGCCTGTCCTCACTCTCCCTCGCCAGGCTGGACCGGGGAGCTGGGCCCTGGCTGGGGCAGCAGAGGGAGGAGCTGTCCCAGGAACTTCTCCCGCCCTTGTTCCTTACACGCTGCAGCTGCCTGTTTCTTTAACCGAGCTGGTTTGTGGTGTCCTTGCTGCTGTTATGGGGAGAGCTGGCCCGTGTCTCCAGCACAAGGCCTTGCGGCCTGAGCAGCGTAACTTGTTTGGGAGAACTGGCGACTGGGGCCTGGAGTGGCTGTTGGCACAGCACAGATGGGAGTCAAATGCTTTTACAGTTCTTTGACATGTATAGCACTGTACTGGGTTACTTTACCCTTCTCCAGTGCCGTCCAGCAGAGGAGAAGCAATTCCTGTGTCACACAGGGGAGAGGCTGAAGCCTGGTCTCCTCTTAAAAATTAGATCAACATAAAAATGTTGTGCCCTGGTGAGAGAATTCCTCCATCAGCCTAGCTGCCGCCTCTTGAAAACATGGATTAACTAGGCTGATAGGAAACCCTTCTTTAACGTAGGAAGCGTCTATACTGCAGCTGTGCAGACACACACGGAGACTGGGTCTTGGCCTACCTCACAAAGAAAGCCAATAGCTACCCCCAACGAGCGCAGGCAGCTTGCACGGCCTAGCCTGGGGTAAGGAATGGAACCACACGCCAGCCATGCCCAAAGCCTGCCAGCTCAGCCTTCCTTGGTGCGACGTTCCGTGTCACTTGACCAGCCCAAGGGTCGCTTTCCCCACTGCACGGGAGCTGTGGCTAAGGGTGCTAGACCCACACTTTTATCTGTGAGGGGAGAAGCTAGGGAAATTCCCCCCCTCGCTGCTGCCCCAGCTCTCCCACGCAGGGGCTGTCTTTCCCGTGCCCCCGCTGGTTTCCCACTGCCCTCTGCTCCTGGCTTCGCACACACAGCTCTCCCAGCTGGGCACGGCCGGGGCCCTACCGCAGGTCACAGTCGCAGTGGCTGATGGTGTGCCAGCGCAGGTTGCGGAAGCCGTAGTTGTACGTGAAGGGGTGGATGACGTGCGGACAGTGGTCGTGTTCCCGGCAGCACTTGTCTGTCT
>ML675623.1:19893119-19953010 GCA_007922155.1 Mesoclemmys tuberculata | reverse complement strand
TCATATTGGTCCCTTCTGACCTATGAGTCTATGAGTCTATGAGATGGCTCCACCTGCTCCCCCAGTGAAAGCACAGCGATGCACTAGCTAGCCATGCCCCAGCTGGCCAGTGTGGCCGGGCCTGCTGTATCTCCATCTTCTGCCAGGCGCCCCAGCATGGCCAGGTCTCTGCTCTGGCCCACAGCGCTGATCTGCTGGGGTCAGGGACGGGGAGAGCCCTGGGCGTGGGGACATGCGCCTGGGGACAGGGCTGCAGCCTTGGCCACCGGGGAAGAGACAGAAAGGTCTCCCTGCCTTGTTGGCCCTGCCCAAGGGGTGTGTGGCTGGGCGGGCACCGGCTGGATCTGTCTGGCTTGCCGAGCCCCGGCCAGGGAGAGACAGGCAGCCTGGCACCCACTGGTCGGAGCAGGAAGGGGAGCGTGGAGACAGCCAGCGGCTGCCTAGCGCCAGCACAAGCGGCGTTCTCACGGCCGCCACATGCTGCCTAAGGTGCCAGGCCTTCACTGTGCCCCGGGCCAGCGTGCCCTGCCCAGCAGCCAAGGGGCGATGTGCCCGCTGTGCAGGGAGAGCGCTGGTTAGCGCAGGCACCGCTGCTCCAGGATGGGCGGGTGGGCGGTGCCCCCAGTGGATCTGCTGTCTCCCCAGGGCCTGCAGGACTGTACGGCGGACCTGCTCCAGCCGTTCTGGGACGACCCCATCGACCTCGTTGCTGGGATTGATGCCATGGGCTTCATTCTAGGTAACCACCCCTCCCCCACCTCTCCCTGGGAGCTAGGGACGGGGGCGTGTGACGGGGTCCGGTCACCACCTGGCCTCCCGTGAACAGAGTTGATCTTGGCTCTCCTTGCTGGCGTACTCAGGGGAGGGACCCTCCAGGGGCAGAGTCTGGGGCGACAGCCCAGGTAGGGCCTTTCCTCTGTGCTCGCTTGTGACCCCTTGCTTCCCCCGCCCCACCCCCGGGTTCTGCCCTCTGGTGCCCGCCCCCCCTCGCCCCCGGCCCTGGTGCCCCGTGGAGGCACTCACTCCTCCGCTTGCCCTTCTGCCCAGGCGCGGCCATCGCGAGCACCCTGCGGAAAGGCTTCCTGGCCATCCGCAAAGCGGGGCATCTCTGCGTGGAGACCTTCACAGAGCGCTACATCGACTACTCCACCTGCCAGAAGGTGATGGAGATGAGGACGGATGCCATCCTGCCAGGTGAGAGGTGCAGCAGGCAGAGACAGCAGCCCCCAGGCACCCGCTGCCACCCACCTCCGTCCTGTGGGGAAGGCCCCTTCCCGCCCCTCAGCACGGGCCTGTCACCACATCTGCACCATGCCTGCTCCAGGTGCCCCGCTTGGCGGCAGGGCTCCCAGGGAGCAGCCAAGCACCACCCTGGGGTCCAGTGGAGATGGTTAATGCAACGTGGCCGGGGCGATGGAGTGCCAGGTGGAGGGAGGGCTCTGCCCCAGGCCGCGCTGGGCTACACGGCCATGAAGGAACAGCGGGAGGTAACGGCGTCAGGGTGAGAGCAGCAGGGGGAGAAACCCAGCTAACCGAGACCTTGCGCCCCAGGGCTGCGTGTCTTACTGGTGGATCAGTGGATTGAAACCGGGGGAACCATGCGCGCAGCCATCCAGCTGGTGGAGCAACAGGGGGGAGTGATTGCAGGTAGGAGGCAGGTGGCCGGGGGCCGGGGGAACTGGCCAAAGGGCTGCGATCTCCTGTGTGCGTCTGGGCCGCACGCTGGCCGGGTGCTGCTGAGCGCCATGCTGGCCCCGGGCTCTGCAGGCCTGCCGGGCACAGGACAGGATTTGCCAGGCAGGATCAGGCCTGTCCCCAGCCAGGGTCCCCACCGGAGGTGCCTGAGGAAGGTGAAATCCCCCATTATGCACCTGGTGACCCAGGCAGTGTTGGGACCAGGCGTCTCCCGGGGCGAGGGCACAGGCTGGCACACGTCATTGACACAGCTGGTTTGTTGCTGCCGGGTGTGGGTCGCTGTCTGTCCTTGGCAGTGCCTGGCCCGGGGAGGGTAGAAGCAGCTGTGCAGGCAGCAATGCGGCCGTCCCTCCGTGCCCCCTCCCTCGGGCACTGCCTAGCTTGGCCAGCACTGAGCCCTAACCCGCCCCGCTTTGCTCTCGCAGGCGTCGCTGCCATCTGCATCGAGGACAGCGAGGGGGGCAGGTGGATCCAGGAGCGTTACAAGTGTTCGCAGTGTGTCCCCCGGCACCTGATGCCCCAGTTCAACAGCCACCAGCTGCAATCCTTCCAGGCCTTTGGGGCCACACCTGACCGGCATAATGCTCCGCCTGGGACAATGTGCTGAATGCCTGCCCCACCTCTGGCCCGGCTCAGGTCCCTGCTGGCGGCGTCCCAGCGCCTGGCTGACAGTCAGGCCCACTCCTCTGATGTGGCTGCTCCTTCCTCTGGCTAAATGTGCCCTCAGCTGCTACCCTGGCTTTGGTGCTCAGGCTGTGGGCCAGTTGGCGTGCTGGGGGAGTGGGGCTGCAGCCCCACGCTGCTTCCTCCTTGTTCCGGGCCCCTCCCTGGGTGGCTCCCGCCCTGCTGAGACCTCACAGCCCCCAAGGAAATCCGGCCAGCCCTGTTGGCACCCGCCCGGCCCCCTCACTCACTGGGCATTTTCCTTTTTTAAAAAAGCTTAGAAATCAGGCTTTATTACCTAGAGTCAGAGCCGGGAGACCTCTCCTCTTGCTAATTACACTCTGATTTGCATAGTTAACGAGCTTGTGTGCCTCTTCCCTCTCCTGGCAGGCAGCAGGGTCGCCGGGCATGGAGTAAGGCAACTCCCAGGCTGCTGCTCTGTCTGCTTCATGGCTCTTGTTCCGGTGGCTGTACCGGGCACACCCCGGCTCCACAGCTGGCGGGAGGTGCAGCGCCACGCCTCCAGCACTAATGCCACAGGAGCAAAACCAGGCCAGCACCCTGCCAAGCCGGCACCAGCCCCAAGGCCAGTGGGGGCAGGGGCAGAGCACGCAGGGATTCCAGTCCCTGCCAGGCGGGGGGCACGCTGGGCACAGACCAGCTGCATCCGTCACCCCACGGCGGGTCAGGGCAAGAAGCGGTGAAGGCTGCTCACTGGCCACTGGCCCTGGCCCCCCCGGACCAGCCGGAGGAGCCAGAGACGGTTCCTGGTTCCCAGCTGCCCAGCCCCACGCGACTGCCCTGCCTCAGGGCACAGAGGGAAGGAGCACAGAAATGAAGAGTTGGGGTTCGGCAGGGCCACAGAGCATGGTGAGAGGTGGAGACGGAGCTGAGCCTGGAGGGAGGGGTCTCCACTGAGCCAGCACCGGCCCCCCCCGGCAGAAGTCCGGGATCCCCCTGGCAGAAGTGGCAGCAACTCTTTGGTAGCGCAGAGAGTTCAGTGCAGAGAGCGGGGCGGGGCTGGCGTCCCCTCTCTGCACCGCCCCCGTCAGTGGCAGCACTTGGCTTTCCTCCTCTGGGCCGTCAGGTACAGGTCGCTGTGGTCGCTGTTGATCCCTAGGAAATGCAGCACCCGTGGTATCCCGGGAAGTACAGCGGGCACCCCTGCCCCGGCCCCTCTGTGCGCACAGAGCCCTGCACCCCTGGGCTGCCGGCACCTATCCTGCCGGGGCTGGGAGTGCCAGAGGGTGTTCCCAGCCCACCCATGCCCGTGGGCTCCCACGTGAAGCGGGCTGCGGGTCTCGGTTCACCGGCCCCTTCTGCAGCTCAGCAGAGAGGCCGGGGGCTGATCTCGCCCCCGGACGCGCTGGGGAAAGTGGGGTGCGGAGGTTGGTCCCACCCCTGCTCCGTAGTTCCACAGTGGAGCCAGTCCAGCGCTAGATCCCCCTCCCCGGCGGCTCAGATCAAAGTACGTTCCCCGCCACGGGCTTGGACCCTGGCGGCTGCGAGTTGGATACTCACGCACAACGTCCCCAATCTTCCTGGCGCTGCTTTTCTCCAGCTCAGCCAGCACGCTGCTCTCAAAGCTCAGGGAGGCCACGCGGAAAAAGAACTCCCTCACGTTCTCCCCTGCCCAGAGAGACAACAGTGACTCCCCTCTCCCGGCCTGCCCTGGGCCCCGAGCCCCAGGGCCGTGCCAGGCGTGGGGGTCGTGCTCTGGGGTGTCCCTGTGCCAGCGATGGGGCACGCCTGGGGCTGTGCCCACAGCGGGGCGGACGGCTGATCGGTGTCTGAGGATGGCAGGGGCAGGAGTGGGCTGAGGTGAGCCCTGGGGCCAGAAATGCAGAGCTGGGGGGCACGGGGTGTTCAGACTCCACCAGGCCTCCCCTCTAGGGGGCCCAGAAAGGCAACAGCCAGGCGCCTCTGCCCCCCTCAGCGCAGCCGGCCCCGGGGGAGCAGGGGGTGCTCACCAGTGAGAGAAGAGACAGCCCAGTACTCCGCCTGCATCTCCTTGGCAAGCTTGATGGCGTCCCTCTCGATGAGGCGGTACTGCGCGGGCGGCTGCGGGAGGAAACAGGCGGTCACCACATGAGCCCTGGGACCGGCCCCGTGGCTGGGGGAAGAAGCTGCTGGCCCCAGGGGCGCTCCTGTGGCCTGGCTGGGACACACGGGGGGAGAAGGCAGCTCCACGTAGCCTCGCTTGGCTCCATGCTCTGTCCTGGGGAATCCGCTGGGTCGAATCCCCCGGGACAATATGGGGCCAGGCTCTCCCTGGCAAGCACCTCGCCAGGCTAAGCCGTTCGGCTCGGGGGGTGGGAGCCACACTCACGCTCAGGTCCTTCTTCGACCCCACCAGGAAGAGGATCACGTTGGAGGGGTCATTCTCCTTCAGGGCGTCAGCCAGCCACTGCCTGCCGGGGGAGAGACCCATAAGCCGGGGGGCCCTGGGCTGGACGATGTCCCCAGGGCCAGGCAGCAGCCCATTCAGCTGCAGGGATGGCGGCAAACAGGCCCCCGTCCCTGCACTCCTGCACCCAACCCCACACGTTGACCCTACCGCCTGGCCCCTTAGGCCTCAAATTCCCCCCCCACAGGCTCCAGCCCCCGGCGCCTCCCCCAGGCAGGTCTAGAAATTTCCCTCCTCCCCAGACTCTGCTGGCTGACGCCCTCCTGCCCCTCTGCCCTGGGCCCCCCTTGGCAGCTCTTGCCTCCCTACCCCTGCTCATCGCCCCCCTCAGCAGCCCTGGCCCCCTTAGCCCTCCATCCCGCTCATTGTCCCACCCTTCCCCCACGCAGCCATGCCCGCTCCCTGCAAGGCGGTCACCTGGTGTGAGCTAGCGATGCCACGTCGTTCACGTCGAACACAATCACGATGGCTGGGGAGAGACGGAGAGGAGGTGAGAGATGGGGCCTGGGGACTGTTCGTTATTGAGGGCACCAGGCTGGGCATGCCAGCTCAGCGTAGGGCCGATCGTTAGCACGGGCCCGCATGGGTCAGATCGTTATGGAAGCGCTGCGAGTTTGTTATGGTAGGGTTGCTGCGAGGGCTGCGAGTTTGTTATGGTAGGGTTGCTGCGAGGGTTGCTGGCGGGGCTGGGAGTTTTGCTGCAGCAGACGGCTCGTTAGTCCAAGCCCTTGGCTCCCAGTGCCCTGCACAGTCCTGCACTCCGGCTCCTCACCTTGTGCTCCGCGGTAGTAGGTGGACGCGATGCACTTGAACCTCTCCTGGCCGGCCGTGTCCCACCTGGGAGAGGGGAGGGGCAGCTGGTTAGCCGAGGGGCTGGTGGCAGGAGGGCAGAGCAGGCGGGGCAGGCGGGTACTCACAGCTGTAAGCTGAAGGGGACCCCGAGCACCTCGAAGCGCTCCATCTCGAAGTCCACCCCGATGGTCGCCTTGTAGTTCTTATCGAACGTGTCTTTGCAGAACCTGCGGGGGAGACCCGGACAGTGGAGCTGGGTGTCCAGCAGACACAGCCCTCCTGCCGCAAAGGGACAGCCCCCTGGGGCTTCCTGCCGGGGATCCAGACACCCTCCACTGAAATGCAGCCATCTCTTGGGTGGGACACAGCGACCGGTTAACAGCTGTTCAGCAATGAGACACCAGCATGGGACAGGAAGTGAAGAAACACCAAGGCCCCCATCTAGGGAAGGTTTCTGGGTAACCCTGCTGTACTGGCTTAGGGAAAACACTGCTCACCCGTATTGCCCTGGGAAAGCTCCCAGCCACGGCGTGGACAGGCCTGGCTCTGCGAAGCTGCGAAGCACAAACCCCAGGTAGCCGGGCCCTGCCCCTGCTCTGGGCACAGCCAGGCTTGGACAAGTTGGTACATCCCCTGCCATCCAGCCACAGCACCCAGAAATGCTTCTAAGACAGCAACAGGAACGAGGGGGCAGTGGGGACAGCCCCACAGTGCTGACCTGGGGTGGGGGGGAGCACAACATCTGCAACATCTAAGCCAGTGAGTGACTCCCCATAGCCCAGGGCACAGAGACTGCCTCTCCCAGGTGTCTGCGCAGTGGGGCCTGGCCCTGATGGGGCCATGGCTGCTAAATGACGCTTCCCCCACTTCCTCGCCCTGCCCAGAGAGGGGCCTTTCCCCACACCCAGGCTCCTGGCAGTGCAGGCCTGCCCCCCATGCCAACCCCACCTACCGGTTGATTAAGCAGGTCTTGCCCACCGACAGGTCTCCCACCACGATGATCTTGGAGATCTTAAACCTGCTGAGGAGAGCCGGGCACATCAGCTGTTAGCTCCCATCCCCACACAGGGCCTGTGCACCAGGCAGTGCCAACTGCCCCAGCTTGGTCTGCTTGGGGGCCAGGCCCAGCCGCCCTCGCCCCTGAGTGGCTCATGGAAGGGATCTGATGTCTCTCCCCAGTGTGCACCAGTGACTTCCACGCCCTGCCTGTTCCCAGGGCTAGCTGGTTTCCACTACTAGGCAATGATTAATTGCTGCAGCAGCTGTCTCTGGGGTAACCTCAAACACCCAGGCAGGCTCCTCCCTTTGCTCAGGAAGCTAATGAGACCTGACAATTAGCCTCCCCACGGTGCTTGTCAAATGCAGCCTGAGAAACCCGAGCCTCCCCTTCCCCCACACACCCCATCCTGCTGCTTGCCTCAATGCCCGCCCCCCCACTGCTCCCCCCACCCCACTGCTCTGGCCCCTTTGCTTTTACGGATCTGGACATCAGGCCTGGCACTGGCTCCGCACACGCTGTCGGCTGGAAAGGACGGCCGGGGGCTGCCATGGGAAGTGCAGGCACAGGCGCTGGAGGTAGGGCGCTGGCGTGCTGCTGCCCCCCGACGGGAAGTGGTTTCCATCACAGCCAGTGGCTCCCAGCACCCCCACGACACACACTGGCCTTCCCAGGCTCCACTCCCACTCGCCCAGAGCAAAGCAGGCTGGGCACTCTGCCGGGGGACTGCGAGTCAGGTACGGGGCAGCAGTGCTGGGGGGTGACCCCCAGTCGTTGCGAGTCTGGGACTGCACCGCAATGCTGGAGAGCGGGAAGGGGGCTGGGTGCAGGTCCCGCTGACCACTGCGCTGGGGAGCCATGGGCCGGCATCTCTCCAGACCTCTAGACGCCTCAAGCGGCAAGTCCAGATTACACCGTCAGGCCAGGCGGTCGCGCTGCTCCGGGGCCCACCCTCCCACTGGCTTGGGAACGCCTTCCTGCTCCCTCCCAGCCAGCCGCTGTGCCAGGGTTAGACTCTGCCGCCCAGCCGGAGGGAGGCAACGGTGCCTGTCCCTCCCTGTGCCTCGCTGCTCTGGTTCAGGCCAACCCAGCTCATTTGCTCTGGGAATCAGGCCCAGCTGCCCTGCTCTGGCCAGGAGGGAGGCGCTTTCCTGAGGCACTAGGAGTCTCAATGCAATGCGGGACCCCCCCCTCTCTCCCCCGCCTCCTCTCCCCTCCGCACCACATTCCTGCCGTGTGACTAAGCCGCAGCCATGTGCCAGCCCACAGGGCTCCTAGACGCTGCTCAGCCCTTCCCACTCCACCGCTCCTGGGCCATGCCAAACAGCCATTCCATTCAGAGACCGCCCAGCCCCGACCGGGGTGTCGAGCCAGGCTCAGTCTTGCACGGGCTCCGGGCCGTCACGCTGGTGTCTCCCTGGTGTCCCCGGTGCCACTGCCTGCCAGGAGCTTATTTCTGCCTCGCTTTCCCCCCCCTCGCTCCTTCTTCCTCACTTTCTAAAGGGCTCGTTTTCTTCCCCTTCGGAGGCCAGAGTTCCCTCGGGCGGGAGTTCAGCGCGACTTACCCCACCGTCCCCGTTCGCTGCTCCTGGCAGGCGCTGGTCACCTTGGGGTGAAAGCCGGTGCGAGAATGGAGGGCGGCCTCTCTTTGAAAGCACTGAAATGGGAGCACACGGACGTGAGCTGGCAGCTGGCTGGAAGTGGAAGCCAGGGAGTCAGCAGTGCCCACTAACGCCTCCCTCCAAGGAGCCCGCCAGTAACGCCAGCAAAGCGGCAGCAGCGCCCAGCGAGGCGAGGGGTATGACAGAGAAACCCAAGCAATGGAGGGCCAGCAGCAGGGACCACATGTGGCACTCTGGCGTGCTCCATTCCCTGCTGAGGGGGAGCAGTGGGGAGCTGGCAGAGGAAATGAGGGCATGCTGGGGACAATCCCCCCAGCTCTACCGCTTCCCAGGTGCCGTTAGACTGCAGGGTGCAGCAGAACCCAGATAGCTTGGCTACTGCCCCAGCTCTGGACTTCATCCTCCCTTGGGCCCCACTCGGGGATCCATCGCCCTCCCATGGACCCAGGGCAGGGACCCTTCCTGGAAGCACTGACACGCTTACCTGCGGCAGCTCTGCAATGATCCTGTCCCTCCTGACGGGGGCTAGCACGCTCATCATTTGGACCCGACCTGGCTGGGAAGAACCCAGGCACCCAAACCCAGCCCGGGAGAAGGTTTGACGGAGGGCTCCGCCCTGCTTGCTGACTGCAGATGCCAAGCCTCTCCTGCAGGATGAGAGCCCAGAGGGCGGGGTGAGGGGAGCTGCACTGTTTCTGCTTTGCATCCGGCAGCGAGTCCCCCAGGCCTGCCCTGCTGAGCTGGCGTCCCGACCCTTCTATTTACCAGGGCAAGCAGAGCCACCAGACTCGGGACAGCCCACGCTTTGCCCAACAGAAGCCCAGCCGAAAGTGGCTCAGATTGCAGCTGCCTTCCTATTTCCCGCAGAGGAGTGAGCAATGGAGAGCTGCGTGGCCCTGGAGCAGGGCACCCTGGGACCTGTCATCTCAGAGGGCTGCATCTGCCTCCTAAAGCTGAGGATGGCTGCAGGCGGTGGTGTCCAGTTCCACAGTCTCTACAGCATATAAGACACGGAAGCCCTGGCTCTGGGCAGCAGTTCTGAGAGCTCCAGGGGTTTCTTTGCTATTCAGTGTGGACCGAGACCCTAGAGCAGCATCTCCCAAAGGCGGCCACTGTGGTGGCCACCAGGGGGTTTTCCCGCAGCCACCACAACCTCTTGGCACAGATGGGGGAGGGGGCAAAGCAGCAGCCCTTCCTTGCAGCCTCTACGGGCTCCAGGGGCAGGCTTCAGCCTCCGTCTACTGAATCAGCCGGAGGCTCCAGCCCCTCTTCCCCCCATCAGCCACAGGACTCTGAGGGGGTGGGCTTCCTCCCTTTGGCTATGGGGCTCTAGTAGTGGGCTCCGTACCTCAGTCCCCCTGCCCCCAGCTTCAGCAGCGCTGGCCTTACTGGGCACCATGGTCAGAAGGCAAAGAGTGGGGTGAGCCTGGGATGCACGGCCATGGAAGGGAGCTCAGGGTAATAGGGGGAAAGCAGTGGGGCCTGGGGGTGTTGGGGCGCCTGGGATGGTGGGGTGGGGGGCTGGAGGAGGCAGCAGGGATCCAGGGATCCGTGGGGGAGGCAGTGAGGGCCAGGGGCACCAAACTACAACTGTCCATTATTTTTATTATTGAGTCTGCAAAAAAACCCTACATAAATAAATGCCAGTGATTTGGCCACGTCATATGCATAGTTATTTGTTTTCTCTAAAGTTAATTAAGTCTTTAGGAGAATTTGCCAGAGCGGCCGCACTCTGAGGCTGCCAAAAAATGTGTTGTGAGAGCCCTAGAGCCCCCTGGCGTGTCTGGGGCCCCCTGTGCGGCACCAGCCAGTCCCAGCCACTTGGGAACAGGCTGTGGAGCGATCCAGTAGTGGGGAAGAAAGCACCTGACGGCTGCACTTCCAGGGGGGTCTTCTCTTTATCAGAACCTCAGCCAGACGGGCAGGGAGAGGCTGAGCCAGGCCGGGAAGCCTGGCATACTCCAACTTTCTTGTTGAAGAAAACCTTCCACGGGGGTCCTAGCTGAACCGAGGAGCCATGGTCAGGCAGATGGGAAAGACCGACGCCTACCCACATGTACCAGGACATCCCAGACAGCGAGCCACGTCGCTTCTGCATGGACACTGCCGTCCTTCCTGTGCCTCTGCTACGTAAGGGCCTTTCCTAGCACTGCCCAGGCTACATCTGAGGTTTGCGGATGGCAGCTTTCCAGAGCTACGTACAGTACAGAGATGGAATTCAATGCCATTTCCCTGGCTTGGCAAACAGGTCTCCTACGCCGGGCTCTGCGGCTACCTGCCGGGGTCTCAGGGCCAGCAGTGGGGGTTACTGACCACGTGGCTTGTTGGACAGCACCCAAGGCAGAGCTTTCCTGCAGCTCCAACCTGGTCGTTTGCTCTCCCCGCCACCGCTCCTTGTCTGCTTGCCGGGGCTGGCTGTGGCCACCAACGAGCCATGGAGGGCTGCAACCACAGCCGCCGCTTTGTCTGGTGGCCTTATTTCTCGTCTGGATGCACGGTGACTGGCGGGCTGGGAGAGGTGCAGGCGCCGACCCTGGGCCTGCAGGCAGGGAAGCCCCACTGGCTATAGGGGGCTGGCTCCCTGAGCAGGCCGCAGACCAGCTGTGGGGTCCACCTATGAGGCCCTTGGACTGGCACAGTTCTCAGGCCGTGCCGCCCTTTCTGCACCGCGCCAGGGCCCTGGGTGCTGTTGGCACAACTCGGCGCGGTGCGGGCAAGGCTGCCACCGCCCACCGCCCGGCTCTGTCCGGCCGGGGAGCCCCCGCAGGGGGGCGGCTGCAGAAAACCCACCTGGGGGCTGCAGGAACCCTGCCCCCCGGGCACGGGACTTCTCAGCAGCCCTACAACAACCAGCCAGCGGGCACCCGGGCGAGGGGAGCCATGCCTGTGGCAAGGGGCCCGCGGAGTGGGACACAGCCCCCGGCCCCCCGGCTCGCAGCTCTCCCGACACTCACCCGCAGCAGCGGCGCCTCCGGGCTGCGGCGGGGAGCCGGGGCGGGGAGGGAGGGCGGTAACCCGATCCCCGGACATTCCAGGGGCTGCGCCGCGCCCCGAGCCGGGCCGGGGCGGGACACGCGGGGGCCACGTGCGGCCCGGGGGCGGCTGATGCGCCGCCCGCCCCTGGGCAGAGACACCCCGGCCCGGATCCCCCTCGCCCCGCGGCCGGGCAGCCGCTGCCCATCCCCGCCGCCTCCGGCCCGGGCTCCAGGGGCCGGCGTCTGGCTCTAGCTCGTGTCGGGGCCGGGCAGCCCCGGCCCGTCCTCACCTGCTGCGGGGGGCCGCCCCCGATCCGGCGGGGCTGGGGGCCCGGCAGAGGCAGCTCCCTCGGAGCCGGCAGCTGCTCCTGGTTAATGACTCGCAGGCTGAGGAAGCTCCGGGGGGCGGGGGCAGGGACAGAGGCCGGGGGGCGGCCCCGGGAGGAGGGGCGCCGGGGGGCTAAAGGCTGGGGCGGTGGAGTCACAAGTTGGCCCCAGGGAGGAAGCGCTGGGGCGGGAGGGGAGAGCGCTCCAGAGCCCCATAGCACAGCGGGGCAAGGAGCCCGTCCCAGGCCCCCCGCCCTGCAGCCAGTCAGACACCCAGGACCCACTCACGGCTCCCAGCCTTGCTCTGCCAGCGCCCCAGACCTGACCCAGGCCTGCAGTCCCCGCTGGGCCAGAGTTTTCTGAAGGGCGAAGAGCCCCTGCGCGCTGGGCTCCCCAGCATCTGGCCACGGGTGTCACCACAAACGCTGCTGCACGCGGAGCTGTGGTGCAAATCCGGGGCCAGTCGTGTGCCCTCTTGAACACCTGGCACCATGGGTTTGAGCCGAGGTCAGCCCCTTGTAATGGCGCTCTACAGGGGTGAATTTCACCCTTGCAGAGTTGAACTGTCACCCCCTGTGCCCATCACCCTGCAGTCTGGGACGAGTCCTCGCCTCTCTCCATCAGCCTCCATGGAGCAAATAAATGCCTCCCGCTTTCCTTGTTTCCATCCTGTTGTTCTTTGCACCTCACAGGATGCTGTTTGCATCTGCACCATGGCCCTAGGGAAGGGATGATCCTCTGCAGATCCTCTTTCCTGCTTTTCGGGCAGTAGCAGGGGTGAGGGGCTGCTGGGGTGGCATCAAGTCTTCCAAGAAATGGGTGAAATGGTGGTAGCTGCTGTTCTTTGGTTTTGGTGCAAAATGCTGCAGTCGTAGAAGGGAACAAACATCAGTGCTCTATTGGGCAGTGGCCTCTTCTTGACACATAATGGTCCTATTGCCTCATACTCGTAATGGGAAATCATGTCTCACCAATCTACTAGAATTCTTTGAGCAGATCAAAAGCGTGGACAAGGGTGATCGAGTGGGTATAGTGTACTTGGATGTTCAGAAAGCCTATGCAAGGGCCCCCATCAAAGGCTCTTCAGCAAAGTAAACAATTATGGATAAGAGGAAAGGTTCTCTCCTGGATTAGTTACTGGTTAAAAGACAGGAAACAAAGGGTAGGAATAAATAGGCAGTTTTCACAATGAGGAGAGGTAAATGGGGGATCTCCCCAGCTCTGTACTGGGACCAGAGCTGTTCGACATGTTCATAAATGATGTAGAAAAGAGGGTGAACAGGGAGGTGGCAAAGTTTGCAGATGTTACAAACATACTCAAGATTGTTAAATCCAAAGCTGACTGCAAAGAGTTGCAAATGGACCTCACAAAATTGGGTGACTGGGTAACCAAACAGCAGATGAAATTCCATGTTGATTAGTGCAAAACAATGCACATTGGACAATATAATCCCAACTATACATACAAAATGATGGGGTCTAAATTAGCTGTTACCACTCAAGAAAGAGTCATTGTGGATAGTTCTCTGGAAACATCCAGTCAATGTGCAAAGGCAGTCAAACAAGCTAAGAGAATGTTAGGAACCTTTAGGAAAAGGACAGCTGATAAGACAAAAGATATCATAATGCCATTGTATGGATCCATGGTAGGTCCACTCCATTAATATTGCATGCACGTCTGGTCACCCTGTCTCAAAAAAAGATGTTTTGGAATTGGAAAAGGTACAGAGAAGGGCAACAAAAGTGATCAGGGCATGAAACAGCTTCTGTATGATGAGAATTAAAAAATCTGGGAATGGTCTCCTTGGAAAAGAGCCGACTGAGGGGGGATATGCTAGAGGTCTCTAAAATCATGAATGGTGCAGAGAAAGTGGATGGGGCAGTGCTATTTACCCCTTAATATAACACACAAACCGGGGGTCACACACTTAAAGTAACGGACAGTAGGTTTAGAGCAAACAAGAGGAACCACTTAAAACAATGCACAGTCAGCCTGCGAAACTTCTTGCCAGGGGATGTTGTGAAGGCCACAGTTGACACGTGCTCAAAAAGAATTAGCTAGGTTCGTGGAGGATAGGTCCATAGGTGGCTATTAACCCAGATGGTCAGGGGTACACCCCTGTGCTTTGGGTGTCCCTAGACCTCTGTCATCCAGAAACTGGAAGTCGGGGGACAGATGACTCAATGCATGTCCCTGTTCTGTTCACTCCAGCTGAAGCATTGCCAGTGTGTCTTGTTATTTGAAAAAATATGGATATTGACACTTCTTAGGAAATGTTTTGCATTTCAGTATGTGATGAGACATGCAGCTACCTCCCGCACCGTTCCTTTGCAGCATGTTCCGGGGATCCCGGATGGAAGGGCCAGAAATAGTTTGATACCATGGATCCTCACACTGTACAACCGCGGAGGTAATGAAAAACTACAACTCCCGGCGTGCCCCGCCGGCAGGCACGTCTGCGCATGCTCTCCTGCCGGCGCGCTTCCCGTCGGGCCGTCCGGAAGGAGAACTACCGCTCCCGGCCCGCCGTGCGTGATCTCGCGTGGTTTGCGCCCGCTCTCGCGAGACGTGGCCCTATAAGCCCGCGTGAGGCGGCCAGGCGGGCCCTTTCCGCTCCCCTTTGCCCAAGATGGCGCCCAAGGCGAAGAAGGAGGGTGAGTGTGAGGGGGTTGCGGGCCGGGGCCGGGTCTCTCCGGAGACCTGCAGCCCGCGGGCTCCCTTCGAGCTTGGCCCTGCCGGGCCCCGGCGCGTCCATGACCGGGGGGGGGGCACGCTCCGGTTTGACTCCGGTTTGACTCCGGTTTGGCGGCGTGCGCGTGGGTTCCCTTTCAGCTTGGCCCTGCCAGGCCCCGGCGCGTCCATGACCGGGGGAGAGGGGCCACGCTCCGGTTTGACTCCGGTTTGGCGGCGTGCGCGCGGGCTGCCCCCGGCCCTGCCCTGGGAGCTGCGGCTCGAAGGCCGGGCCCTGCCGCCCAACGAGCTCGGCGGGGAGCGCGGCCGAGCACAGCGGCGAAGGTGTTACACGCTCAGGACGCTCCCCACGTCCCGGGCTGGGCCCTCGGCCGCCAGACCGAAAGGGGGGGGCACAGACTTGCTGCTGTAGCCTCAGCCTCCTGTAACCCGGCTTCCCCCCCCCTCCTTGTAGCTGTCCCTGCGAAGACTGAAGCAAAATCCAAGGCTCTGAAGGCTAAAAAGGCGGTCTTGAAAGGAGTCCACAGTCACAAGAAGAAAAAGATCAGGACGTCTCCCACCTTCAGGAGGCCCAAAACGTTACGGTTACGGAGGCAGCCCAAATATCCCAGGAAGAGCGCTCCTCGGAGGAACAAGTAAGTTGGCGTGGCCACATGTCATCTGTTTCCTTTAAAATGCGCTTTTGTAGATCCCCTCAAAGCTCTGGAGGCCTTTCCACACCCCCATCTGGCTTGAGATTCTTGATCTAAAGCCGGCTTGGTTTTAGAGTTTTTCTTTTGAGAAACACCTCACTTGTTACATTTAACATTTATATATAAATAAAATACAAGCTAGTAACTTGTTTAGGTGAAATCTACACAAGAAAAGGTTGATTTGTTGCTGAACCAGCAATCTCTCCTATTGCAAATGCAGACTATACTGGCTGGCAAGAAAGGGAGTGAAATAAGCTCTACTGACAAAGCACTTTTTTGCTGGTATAACTGCATCTGCACTAGGGCTGTTGCTGATATGATGTTGCAGAAAATTACACCTTAAAGCAACATTGCAGATGGATTTATAGTATAGACCTGGCCTCAGTGAATGGAAGAGCTGTTTTGGAAACTGAAATAACAGTGTCTTGACAGCTTTCTTAATTCCTTTGCTTTTGTGAGGGATGTTTGGGGTGCAAATGATGATTCCATGCGACCAAAGCCTGAAAGCTTGTGATTACAATTTTATTACTGACTGATGTACCCTGAAGTTTCCTAAAGCTAAAGCAACAGTCTGCTGCATGAGGAGTCTTTCTCCGACATGCCTGTCTGTGCTGCCAGTGTTCTGTAACCCAAATGCTTCTCCCCCTTCCCCAGGCTTGACCACTATGCCATTATCAAGTTCCCTCTGACCACAGAGTCAGCCATGAAGAAGATAGAGGATAACAACACCCTGGTCTTCATTGTGGATGTGAAGGCTAACAAACACCAGGTCAAGCAAGCTGTCAAGAAGCTGTATGATATTGATGTGGCCAAGGTCAACACATTGATCAGGTGAGCAACACAGGTCTGAATGGGAAGGAGATAGAGCACTTGTAGGCATAAGCGGTTCCTGAGTGCTCTAGCTAGTTGTTCAGCAGATAACTAATTAAAAATTGTAAGAGGAAATGGACAAAGCTTGAATGAAACTGTTGTAGCAGCAATGGGGAATTGGAACCTAGAACACTAGCCATGTGGGGGGCAAAAGGTTCTAATGCACAGAAGCCAGTGTTTTCTGATTTAATATGCTTCCTTAGTGCTGTATGTAAAGAGCTGAGTTTCTTGGTTTGTAGGTTACAGCTTGTGTGAGAGTTGCCAAGTTCAAGATCTGTCTTGCTTTTGTTGTACAACCTTGGCTTTGAATCTGAGCGTGCAGTGGTGCAATGTAAATTGTAATCACTGGCTTGAAGGGGTAACTTGCAGTACAGAAGGACCAGCCAGTTCATCTGAGCAGCTTTTTGGCAGCAACAAAGGGGATTTCTTTGTGCAAATGATGGAAAATTTCTTCAGCTGAGTACAGTGATGTTCTCAAAGGAACCACTGATGCACAACATGATACTACAGAACTGGAAAAGAAATAAGGAATTGTGGGTACCTAATGCTTCATGCTTCATTCTAGGCCTGATGGTGAGAAGAAGGCTTATGTCCGGCTTGCTCCAGACTATGATGCATTGGATGTTGCCAACAAGGTGAGAATGGAGGCTCTTGATTGAATTTTCTCATTTTCCATCTGCCTCCTGTACTCTGGCCCTGGTCAGACCCTGTTTTGGGTCTGAGGTCAGAGCTGCTATTCTGGAGTGGGTGCTGTGATGTAAGCAGGGCAGTAATTCCTGCAAGAAATGCATGGCCTACACTCCATGCAAAATTGGATTTCTCACAAATTCTGAATAGCCAAGTGTCACTGGGCCAGAGTTAGAATTAAAAAGCCATTGGGATGTTTATGCTAAAGTGGCTATTAGCCCTGTTCTCCTATAAGAAATGACTGGAAGGGGAAGAGGTATCGTAATTGATCAGTAATGTTACTGTTGGCTTCCATCAGAAATGTACTCATGCAGGGGCTACTGATCAAATGGCTCTGGAGCCAATTCATGAGCTCTAGATGGCTGCGGAGAAGCTCATTATCATCTGTTAGCTGTGTAAAACCTTGTTGACCACTTCTGACTGATTGTTAAACATTCAATGGCACTCTTAAGAATGGAGGTGTTGATTGTGGTCACACCCCAATATTCTCCCTTCCTAACTTAACCCAGCATTTTCAGCTGGAAGAGTAACTCCTCACTTACAAGTGTTGTATTGCATTGCTGGCAAAGAATGTCTATTTGTGGCCCTTTTTCCTCCAAGGAGTGGGGCTGTATTGCAGCAGGGGGTCAGTGATCATATGGAAATGGCCTGGAAAGTACTTTAGGATGAAAGGTGTTCTATAAATCATGCTTACAGTCTCTTAACAGAGGAAATATATTTTTTCAAGATGTTCTAAAAGAGCTTCTCTGACACAACTTGAAGACGTCCAAGTGACTTGCCAGCTGTTCTTTGTGCATGTTTTACACAATGAATTATATAAATACTCCAGACACTTGCTGGGAAGAAGTGGAAATTTTGTTGCTGAGCTGTAGAAAGAGGAATTAGAATAGGAGCATGGTGCCTCACAAACAAGCCTTGTAGCCTGCCGCAAAAGTTAGTCTTAGACTTAGCAGATGTAGAAAGGCGTGGATGTAACCAATGTTTTAGTATGGTGGTTGTGTATCTTGTGCCACTTTTGTTTTAGGAAAGATTAAATTCTACTGGAATGTTTGCTTCATTTGAACTAGGGCAGAAAGGAAACCCTGTGGGAGCAGAAGGGATATTTGCATAGGGCTAAGAGTTTTTTGGGGAGATGTAGAAGAGTGGCATCTTGGAATCTCCATCTTCATGTGATCAGGATACAGGCTGTAACATCCTTCTCTTGTTTCCTTTCAGATTGGAATAATCTAAAGTGCATCCATGAGCTGGGCAGATGAGCTAATAAACTTTGTAAAACCACTTGTGGGCTCTTGTGTTTTGTGACTGAATGATCTCTTGGAGCAGAGGAACCTGGAGACATTTGGGGTAGTTTGCACAGTTTCAGTGGTTTGAAGCATACATATGTACTGTATGGGGGCAGCAGATGAGTTTCATGCAACATTACTGAAATGAAAGAATATTACTCCCTCTAAATGCCACTTCCCACACACTTGCCTTTAGGCAGCAGCATGGCAGACTTCCCAGGAGCTGATCTACAGGAATTTTGTGTGTGTTGAAGCATGGGAAGATGTGCATGTACAGTGAAATCTCCACCCCAGCTCATGATTCTCATTGCAGAAGACTTAAATTACTAGTATGTAGTGTTCAGTGTGCTGCTCTTGGCTTAGCCTGGCAACTCTCGCAACAAATCTATACTGCTTTATATGGAGTGCAAGTACCAATGGCTTCTGCTGCTAGTGTTCCCACTTTACCCGTAGGCTGTCAGATCTTATCCAAAGGTGCAGAGCATTTCACCGAGAAGAAAAAGTTCTCCATATATCATGGCTTCATCCTTTTGCAAGTTGGTTTCATTTTTTTCTTGTTGCTGCCATCGTGTGGTTGCTTCACTCATTTAAAGTGAGACCTTTAGAGAAGGCCACGTGTTCACTTCATCTGGATAATCCCAAGTGCCTTTATCCTGCCTGGTTTCAGACAGGCCTCTCATCAGTTAAATGCACGTATATTAATGGTACAAAACAAAATTAACCTAAGGATGTTCCTGGGAGATTCCAGCTGCTCATGCACCTTGGGGATGGGAGCCATTAAAGGAATCAAGTTCTACATTCAGCACTTAGGGAGGAACTGCTCTAGAGGAGGAGTTATCACACCAGGGACGTTATGTACAAACCACAGCCAAGGGTGACAGGAGAGCTACCTTCTGACAGGATTTGTAGGACAGGAAGGGACTTGTAAATAGGGGGCAAACAGATGTCTCCTTTACATGATCTCATGGGGTGGGGAAGGTGTCTGCCCTCAGGGACAGGCAATAATATTGTAATACCTGTCCTTAAGTTTAACATTGCACTGTAGCTAGTTTCTGTTTACTGTCTATCAGCTGTTCCTGTAGCCATCACTATAGGATCTGAGCATCTTGCAATCTAACCATGTTATCACATCACATGCCTATAAGCTAGAGTAATAATTTAACCTCACCTTAGAGGCAGGTCATTGAAGTCTGGAGCTCAGAGACTTGACCAAGGTCATGCAAGAAGTATCTGGCAGAGTAGGGGAGTGAACCACTTCTCTCATGAGTCCCAGATTTAATGTCTTAACCTTCAGACCACCCTACCTCATTCCTAGTCACCCTGATTTGACGCTTTCCAAGTACTCAGCTATAGATTGACTTCCCTGGCACTTTAGCATTGAGTTCTACAGTGCCCCTTTGACTATCAGCCCTTGAAAAGTAAGGTTAATTGGTTTTGTCTGGTATGAAGTGCACTATCCCTGCTGCAATACAGTGCTTAGCTCCCCTGAAATGCACTATTTGTGTTGTGCTAGCTTTTAAGGCCTTCATTAGGTTCAAGACCTAACCAGCAGTCTTAAAACTAGCTACTGTTGTTAGCTGGAATTGAGGGATTGCTACTGACAAAAAATCTTTAGTTGAAAACCTGTTCTTCAAAGTGTTTGAGGTAAGAATGGGGAGCACTTAGTAAGCAGGAAATGGATGCAAAGAAGAGAGCAATATAGAAATATTCTTGCCTAACAATTAAGCTACATGGTTGTGAAAGGCTTGGGTATAAAGGTAGGATGTGGGAGAGAATGGATGAAAGCCCTGGCCAAATTCTGCCTTGTGATGTCCTTCTTGCAGTTGGACACAGTTCTTCATTGCCTGAAGTGCTGTGGAGGATGGGGTGCGGTTACAATGTTTGCATTCCACTGTGGAGCTACCTACACGTCAGCTATGAAATGGTTTGGTGTGTGCGTGCTGAAACAAAGGGTGCTGTGTAGATATAAGCAGGGTGGATTGATTTAAATCACCTGATTTAAATCATGATTTAAATACAATAGTGCAAATCTGATCACTAAAACACGTTAATTTATAACTCAACACAGCATTTTACAAGATCTAGGAGGGTACACTTTATGTAATTTTTTAGATAACTTGATTTTTATTAACTTAGGAAATAGTACATGGTACTCATTACCTGTGTCAAGCTGCAGATGTAGCAGCAGTACGTTAGGAATGGTAAGAACTAAATCATACACAGAGTAGCACTTATATTTTATTAAACTAAATCTTAAATGCTACATAAATGTTTCACATTTGCAATTGCAGCAGTTGCCAGCTGACGGCTGTCCGTAAACATTTTAATTTTCAAATTTTATTAATTCTAACAGACACTACACTACACAATTCATCACAACACTAAATCTATGCTGTACTTAAAACTTCTACAGCTAGCTCTTTTTCCCACTCCCGCTGTCATTTTTATTCATAGACTGAAACAGAAATACAAGTTTTTCTTTTTCAACTTCTAGCTGATTTCTTAGCTTTGAGTGAATAAGACCAAATGATGAAAATATTCTCTCTCTGCTTGCAGAGGAAGCTATTGCTGTAAAAATTTGGCTTAGCAACTGCAGGAACTCTGTTTCAAGGTGCCTGACTAATGATTTCCACCAATGCAGGGGAGTGACTTTGTTCAAAACATCATCAGTAAACATGTACTTGACACATTTTCTTTTTACCCAGGGAAGGAATTTCTTCAAAATATTCCCAGATAGGGTCTCTCTTATGCCCAGAAGCCATGACAGTTTTTCTGTGCCAAAAATATGGGGGAATATAGGAAGCCGTGTGTGTACTGAATAACGTCTTCCCTTTTTCTTTCCAGTCCACTCCACTGTTCCTTTCTACTCTGCCTCCATCCTTTGTCTTTAAGACAGTGTCTTAATTAACTCCTTGGCCTTGCTTTGCCCAGCTCCACCACCACATAAGAACAGAACAACAATCCTAGCCAGCCTGTGTCTTTCTTTGCACATGTGACTTTACAATGCTGAGAAACTGAAACAAACAGAAAGCCCAGAATTTTCAAGAAGCAAGAGCTGGTAGTTAGGCTGGACAGACTAGAGCCATTAATTCATTTTTGAGACTAAGTGTAAGTTTAGCATGTTTGTGATGAGATTTAATTGTAACATTTTTTAAATGAGAGAAATTTAGTATTTTATTGATGATTTAAAAAACTTAAACTGATTTAAATAAAACTGATTTTTTTTATTTAAATCATTGATTTTTAGCCACCCTGGATCTAAGTGCTCTTAGGACCTTTGGGGTAAATTGTTCTTTTCAGACTAAAGTTCTTTTGTGGTATGAACCCTGTTCTTATTTGTCATTCTAAGGTTCGTACTGATTTGCAGCTTCAAGAGAGGTTTCCTGCCCTGGGACGGTGTTGGCCCCACAGGATTTTCAAGGTAATTCATCTCTGCCGGAGGCTCAGCAAAGGATGTGTGTGGTGTTGGTTGTATGGAAATGGTTAATCCTTTTTGAGGAAGGAATGATTTGGCATTTCTAGGGGAGAACTCAGCTTCTAAGCAAAGCATGTTCTGCTGTGAGAAAGATGTAACTTTCTGCTCTCCAGGGACTGGTTGAGCCTGTGGAAGGGGCGTTCTGTGCAATGGAGAAGCTTTAAAACCAGATGTATGTATGTGTGCACCTCTGCACTGACACACCGTGACTGCCCCCATGCTGGGCCTGGGACTCCTGCAGAACTAGCTGTAAAGCAGCAGGGAAAGGGGAAAAGGACTTAATTTTGGTGTAAGGAGTGTGAGTGTAGCATAGCTCTGGTGGCCCCTGACATGGGGGCGGGGGACAGCGCCATGGGGAGGTAGGTGCCAGGCTCCAGGGAGTGCATGCCATGGGGGCCTGGCTGGAAGTTGAGGCAGAGGAGTGATAAACTAGCCCTTCGGAACAGGAGCTCAGAGCACACGCTTTTCCGTTACACATTTTCTCCTGGGCACAGCAGCTCCTCCAGGTTATGGGTGCCTTTGAGAATCCAACCCAACACAAAGGGAGGCCTGCTGAAATGTTCCCTTGGCCAGCTCCCTGGAGCAGCACGTCTGGTCTCCAAGGGTGGCTGGGTCACATGGGCCAGCCACAGTGAGCTTCCTGGCCCCCGTCTCTCCCAGGGGGGCTGCTGTTAATACTCTGGTTTTAAGGAGGCTGGGCCAGAAGGCATGTGACTCATTCTCTTTATTTTCCTTTAACGCTGAGTGCTGACGCTGTTCTGGGCCAGGTGAGGCGGATGTGATGGGACGAGAGCTGCTGGCCCTTCTGCTTGTGGCAGGCAGGCAGAGTCCTACTGTGACTTAGTTTTTAACTCTCCAAGCTAATGGAAGAGGTTAATGATTGCTGCTGCTAATGCCCCTGGGCTGGGCTAGGCTCTTGTGTATCATACTGCATTAGCCCAGGCTGGGTGCAGACCATATAGGAAGAACCAGGAGTCACTGAGCAAACACTGGGGCAGCCCCCTGGGGCAGAGATCCGTGGGAAGCCCTCTCTTTGCTATGGGAGTTGAGAGAAACCTGCCTGTGTACGCAGCACTGGTTGGCTGTGCCCATGGCTTCATGAAGCACAAACTCCCTGCATGCAGTGCACTCCTCACTTCAAATGATAGCAGCAACAACGGGTCCGGTGCCCAAGGGAGGGTTTCCCTGGTGCGAGATGTGTCTTGTCATTGGCAGAGACAAGGGCATGTGAACAAGAATCGCTTTTTGCTATTGACCACGTGGCCTCTCTCCACCTTTCCAAGCCCTGTGTTCAGGTGCTGCCCAGTGCAGCAAGGAGAGAGAGACCTGGCAGGCTCTGCCCCCAGGGGCCAGTGCCACAGCAAAGCAGCATGGGGAGAAGTGCAGAACAGGAGAGCCAGGCTGGCTTCTGCCATCTGCATCTTTTCCATGAGCCACGGCAGCTGAGCTGCAGCATCCTCTCCCGTCTCCCGTGGATGTGGAAGACGCTTGAAAACAGTGTCAGCCAGAGACCTTTGTTTGAGCAAAGCTTGTTTAACCCAAGGAGGGCCCCAGCCTCAGACGGATTCCCTCACTATGGAGAAACAGGTACGTCATTGGGGCAGAAGAGCGGCGTCTGCACTTTTCTGTAATCATCCATGCCACGCCACCTCTCATTCAGCCAATAGGCCAGTGGCACTCTGGCATATCACCTAGCTCCCTGTGGCTTCTTCACTGATGACCCCCCCGCCACCCGTTAACCTTAAGCTTGATTGGAGCTGGCATGTTGGATAAGCAAGACCTTCTAGTTAAAGGCCCTGTGAGCTAGTGGGAGAATCCAAGCTTCATTTCCAGCAGTGCTGCTCACAGGGGGGCTGCCCCATGGCTTACCTCAGTCCCTGTCTGCACTGCAACACACTGAGCCATCTTCCCAGCCAGACTCCAGCCCACATTTATTCCTGTAGCCAGTTGCAAGAACACTTTCTGCAGCTGCCAGCACCAACTTGCCTCCCCAGTGCCGCACAGGAACTGCCAGAGCCAGGGCCTTTCACACAAGCCGCACATCCAAGGCCATTCAATCAGTTAGCATTGGTGCTGGACAGACTCCAGCAGCCTCTGTCTGTCTCCACCCCTGCCCGATCAGCGTGACACCTGGACACATACACGGCTCCCTATCTGCCTCCAGAAGGCTTGAAACCCATGGATTAGACCACTGGAAAAGGGAAGGTCAAGAACACAAAGGGTCACTGGGTTATTTTTAGGTGGGCTTGAGCCTAGCCTGTGGCTTCTGCCTCATTGCTCTGGGTGGATTTACACTAGTGGAGCTGCTGGAACAATTCCTCAGCTCTGCTGCTCGGTGCATGGCCTCACTGGCTGCTAGGTTAGCCTTGCTTCTGCCACGGTTCTCCTCAGCTCAGTAGGGACTCCCCACTGCCGCCCCGCTTCATACCACCCCAAACACCACGGCAGGCCAGTGAGAGCTCTGTGCCCTCCCGCGCCTGTGCTCAGCAGAGCCCTGCATTCCAGATTGAGCCTTGGACCCCCGGGCTGGCCTAGCCCCCTGCTGCCCCTGCAGATGCTGTGGCCAAAGCAGCGACTGGGCGACGCTAAGGACTATGCTCCACAAGTCCCCTCTGCGCCTGTCTGTCCACCTACGTTCCCTTTCTCTGCACCGTTCACTGGCAAATGCTCTGCCCACCCTGGCCCTGCCTCTCCTTGCTGCCAGCTGCCTCCCTTTTGGCTTCAGTCTCAGCTCAGCCCCCACCCATTGGCTCCCTGCGTCTCTACCATGCCACCCCCCGTGGCCCCTCCTGCTCTACCCAGATCCTGACAATCTTTTAAAGCAAAATTCACCACCTGGCAGCACTTTCCCTCACCCACTACAAGGCTCCTTCCCCTCACCCCACCTTCTCTCTTCCACTTAAACACTCCCTCTGTTCTCTGGCTCCTTCCCCTCTGTCTACAAGAGGGCACTTTTCTCCTGCAGCCAGCGAAACTTCTTCTCAGCCCCACCTGCCTCTGCGGCCAAGGGCCTGTTCCCTCCTGCCTTGCTCTGCAACACCTGCGGGTGTGTGGACACAGGTGCTGGAGGTGTGGGCACCAGTGTGGGCAGACATGTTGGCGCTAGCAAGCTACCAGGAGCAGTGGAGCTGTGGTTGCACAGGCACTGGGAGGGCTAGCACCCGAGTGCAATCCTGGCTGAAACCTGGCACAGGTACTGTGGTGACTAGCACCCCGCCACTGCACTGCTGTTTTCAGCACCCGAGCTGCACATGGCGCTAGTGCTGGTATGTGGACCTCAGCCGGAATTCCAGCGCCAGCATCGATGGCTTGGGCGGGGCAGTGCGGGGGGGTCATGGGTGAATGACAAGCACCCCAGGAGTGAGCACTGGGGGGGGGAATCTGAAGGTAAAAGTAAATGGGGAGAAAACAAGTACAAAAATCCAAATGCTGTCAGCTCTTGGGGGCAGACGCTGCCTTTCTGTTGTCTGTCCAGCACCTACAGCGCAGCAGGGCGCTGGGCTGGGACTGCGGCTCCTAGGAGCTTCCATAATACAACGAATTCAAATCTGCCTTGGAGACGGGGAGGAAGCATGTGTGCCAGTGCGACAGGCTGCAGTGCAGAGCACGGGGCAGGAGTGGAAGTGCACAGTGGGAACTGGGTGAGCCACGCCGCTCCCCTGGGACCCTGCTCTGTGCAGGGGGTAGAACCGACTGAAAAGCCAACAGCCAGGGGCAGAAATGTCTCTCACACACACAATACTACAGGCCCCACTCCCTCAACCACTGGGTAGTGAGCAGCTGATACTGTTCTCTCCATCTCCCTCCCAGAGCTTTAACCCTTCATGCACCAAACAGGTGCATATCCCCCGTCCTGACAACTTCCCCCTCCCCTGCCCTAGCTCTCTGTCCTTTGCTCCCCCTGCCTTGACTCGGTTTCTCATCTGGCTCCTCCCCATCAGCTCCTGTACCAAGCTGCTTCCTTTCCCGCCCCAGTGCAGATTCTGCCCTGGAAAGGATGGCCCAGATGTGCTGTAGAAGCTTGGAAACAGACACGTATTTAATGCATGTAACACCCCATCCCAACAAGGAAGATAAACCCTCTTTCTCAACCAACTCCGTCCTTCGTTTGGCAAACGCAGACCCCTCCTCCTCCTCTGCCTGCTGTAACCCCAGCCCCATTACCCTGTGGGCCGCTCAGGCCATCGAGGCTGGTCCAGCAGAACGAGGGTCATCTGTGACACAGCAGAGGTTTTGTTAGGTGGCTGCAGAGCCCTTTCCTGTAAGGCAGATGTGGTGCAGACCTGAGGAGGTGCATAGTGCCTCACGTCCAAGCCCTCTCCACTGCAGAGGATCTGCAGCCCCTGCGGGTTTTGCTCAGTCCACTAAGAACTTCTCTCCGCCCGCGTCTTTCCCAGAGCGCCGCCGGGGCAAGCCTGGGAAGAAGTCAGAGCGCAGCAGGCGAGAGAAGTACATCAGGATCATGGCGTCCAGCAGGAAGAGGTTGACCATCAGGAAGGCTCCCTGACCCCGCATCTCCACATGGAGCACAAAGTACCAGGTCAGGTAGGTCTGGGGCGCCAGGCGGAAGAGGAAATACATCACCAGGTTGACGTACTTATTGACCCTGTAGAGGGCTGGAGCAGGCACATTGCTCAGCTTCAGCAGCATGCGAATGGTCAGGAAGATGTTGCTCACCTCCACGAAGAGCGACAGCATCCCTGCTACCACGAACCGGCCCATGAAGATCCCGGAGAAGAAGGCTGAGATCGCCTGGCAGGGAGGAGCCAGACAGAAGAGTTGAGGCCAGCTTACTTCTCCTCTGCCCCCTGCCAAGCCCAGGCATGGGGCTGAATGCCCGCCACCAGGCCCACTCCAGAGAAAGTCAGAGAGGGAGGAGATCGGAGAGTGGCCAGTGAGGGGTGAGCCCTTCCACCTCAGCCTGCAGGGCCCTGGGCAGAGGGGAGGATGAGAGGGCCTCTCTCAGGAGTCTGTGGATTGGTTCAGCTTCCCAGGGTTCTAGCCACAGCTGCAAGGCTGCCCCCTCCCACACTCTTCATCTAATCCTGCTGCTGTCCCAGCCTGGATGCACTAACCAAGCTTTCTGTGCACGGGAGGTGGTCATGTCTTGGTTTTTTTCCCCACCTCCTGCTTTACTCCCCAGGGAATCACCCACGTCCTGGCTCAGTGGTTCTTACCGAGGGGCACATGTACCTGTGGGGGTACACAGAGGTCTTCCACGTCAGCACATCTAGATATTTGCCTAGTTTTACAACAGGCCACACTAGTGAAGTTAATATAAACTAAAATGTCATCCAGACAAAAGGAGGGAGTCAGCAATGTTTCAGTCAATGCGCTGAGACACTTTTGTATTTTTAGGTCTGATTTTGTAAGCAAGCAGTTGTTAAGTGGTGAAACTTGGGGTGCACAGGACAAATTAGACTCCTGAAAGGGTACAGTAGTCGGGAATGGCTGAGAACCTCTGTACTGGCTGACTCTCTGCCCCATTTGCAGGGGCCACCTGCTCCAGATGTCATAATGGAGCCAAAGCTGCTGGCAGGTTCCTGCTTCTGTATGCCCAGTGTGCTGCGTGCACATGCCGTGCAGGAAGAACTGCCAGGGAGGTTTGGGCAGGAAGCAGCTCCGAGCTTCAGCCCCGTGCCACAAGCTGCTCAGCTAACAAGCAGCAAAGCCAGCACGAATCAGACAGCCCCAACCGCTGGGACTCAGAATTCAACAGCCCCCAGTCTGCCTCCTGTGGGGTACCCGTCCTGCCTTCCCACCTCCCTGGGGACACTGATCAGTTCCACTTAGCCTGGGGTTTATCTGGAAAGAGCAGAGTCAGCTCAGCTGGTCTTGCTCCATGCTGCGTCACACTAGCTGACCTCACGGCATGGGCCTGGTACTTGCCATGGCATGGTGAACCAGATACTCCCACGATGCTCGGGACTGGCAGCTCACAATGATGTCAAGAGTGTCATGGATGAAGTAGCCTGTGGAAGGGAGGTGGAGAGCACATGCACAGTCTGTCACTCATGGGGGAGTTACAATGACATGGTGCACGTATATACAAAGAACCTCCACTGAGATCTTTCGGCTGCCACCCAGTCCCACTGCTAGTGAGATGGGGCTGCAATAAACAGCCCCCGGCCCCCTTCCATTGGGAACTGAAGTTGGGAGGAACCCCAGTGTCGGGACTGACAGTCTCTCTCAGGATGGCAGGTTCGCACATCTCCAGCTACATGAGGGATCACTAAGACAAGTTTGCCTACCCGTCCCCATAGCTGCCGTAACCTCCCGCAGCACCCGTTCTCACCCCCCTGCAGCTGACAAGGGATTCTGTGAGCACCTAGAGAGGTTGGTAGTGTGAGCAGAAAACGAGTGAGATGGTCACATAAGGGGAAATGACTGCAACAGGACACTGGGAGCAGGGGCGGCTCCCTGAGGAATGGATCACAGTGTCAATGAGTGTACAGCAGGGGATGGCAGCAAAAAGGGCCGGTGTGAGCTTAGGCATGGCAGCCTCGAGCCATGAAGCAGGGAGGCCCTCTGCTCACTGTGCTGGCTCCTGGAGTGCTGCCCTCTGGACACCAACGAGATGCTGAAAAGCCGCAGCGAGCTCAGCAAAGGGCACGGAAAGCAACGAAGGCATTCATGAGCCAAGCCACACCGATTTAAATAGGTGAATGTCACAAGAAGGAACTGGCTAGACAGCTCTGCGGATCTGAAAGATGTCAGCACCTGAGGAGGAATGTTGTTCTGGGTGGGACTAGGGCATGGGACCAGGAAGAACAGGTGGGCTGCTGGCTGAACCCCGAGAGCCCTGGAGGGGCTGCTGCGGAATCAGTCCTGCGTGGAGCTGACTGGGGCAGCGAGGTGGGTAAGGCTCTTCCCACTCCAATTTCAGCACCTCTAGGATTCAGCTGAAATACTGCACACAAGAGCTGGGCACTGCCAGCCGGCACTGGGTGAGGAAGGAGCCATCCCTCACCAGCAGAAACCTACCCGCGGAGAAGCAGAGCAGCAGATATCCCGAAGTGGACGAGGCGTTTTCAATGTCCATCAGCATCTGCGGAACCTGCCACACACTGGGGAGGGGAGAGACATGCGGAGGGGGATTGTTACACCCCACAGTAGCAGCCCCCACCCCAGCGCCTCTTCCTGCAGATATTCCAGGTGAGCAGCGGTAACTGCCCACTGCCCTGAGCCAGGAGGAACAACAGCTGGCGCCTCAGCCATTCAGCACCTTCCCTGGCCGACTGTACCCTGCCCCATTACTGCCCCGAGCCCAGGAACGGGGCTGTCCTTCGTGGGGACCTGGGTGTGATCAGGAATAGTCTGATTTAGAGCACATCCCCAATATCTGGTACTGGAGGGGTCCGCTGGGGCCTCCGATCCTTGCTCCCTTGCTGAAGGGAGTCACCGACTGGGCCAGGCCTCGCAAGAAAACACCTGCGTGCAGCCCTTGGGACTACGCTTTGGGACTTGGCACACAGCCAGCGCAGCCCTTCCTCTCTCTGCTAGGCTGACACACTGAGTACCACACGCAGCCCTCCCCGGAGGTCTCCTTGGCAACGCGCTCCCCAGCCAGGCCAGGCTGTGCACGCACATCAGGGGCCTCAGGCCACTGCCGGCAAACCAGGAGTTTCACCCGCTCCTTTTGGGGCAGGGCGCTACGCCCCAGTTGTCCTGCGTGCTCGCCCCTCCCCGGCCCAGGGCAGAGCGGCTGGCTTTGTGAAGGCCCCTGGCATCGCTGTTAATTGGCTGCCACACAGCAGAGCTGTGCTACTCCGTGGGCAGCGGGGACGTTACACAGCGACGGTTGTCAAGGCAGTGCCCGGGAGCCAGCCCCAGATATGCCCCCCAGGGGAGGCCTCAGGCACTGAGCACAGCCCCCTGTCCTCTACAGGGCCTGCCCCGGGGCCGTGGGGGAGACCTCAGCATCGCCCCTGCCCAGCCACGGCCTGGCGCGCCTGCAGCCATCGCCCAGCCGGGACCGCCTGGGCACCAGGGATCCTTTCGCTCCCTCACGGCCCGGGGGAGGTGACGCCAGCAGAGTGCCGGGCTGTGCCCGCCGGCCGGGCGCCCCACGGCCCTGCCCTCCACGTGGAGAGAAAGGGGTCACCGCCCCGCTCAACTGAGCCGCCGAAAGCAGCCTTGCCCCGCTGCTCCGCTCTGGCTACGGGACAGCAAAGGGGGAGCCCGGGGGGGAGGGAATGGACACCCGAGCTACCAGGGAGCGCCCTGCACTGGGGGGGGGACGGCTCCCCGCACCCCCTGTGCAGGGGGGCTCCCTACATTCCCGGGGCTCCCTACACCAGGTGAGGGGGCTCCCCGCACTCCCTGGGGGTGGCCTTCCTGCATCCCTGGGGGCTCCCCGCACCCCCTGGAGCTCCCTGCTCTGGGGGGGCGGGCTCCCCGCACCCCCTGGGGCACCCCACATCCCGGGGGCTCCCCACACCCGCTGGGGGCTCCCCGCAGCCCGCGGGAGGGGCGCGGCGGGCCGCACGCTCACCCCAGCACGGCCCACAGCCCCGTCACCACCGAGTGCACGAAGGAGACGAGCAGGTTCCGCCAGCGCCAGGCGCGGGTCGGGTCCGGCCGCACGTGGGCGGGCAGGGGCAGGCGGCGCAGCCCCCGCTGCAGCCCCTTGAAGAGCAGCGCCGAGCCCAGCACCAGCCCGGCCGCGCGCAGCCAGGGCCCCATGCCGCCGGCCCGCCGCCTCCCCCGGGCCCGCCCCGGCCGGCCCACGTGCGCCGCGGCCAAGGGCGGGCTGTCCCGCCCTGCTCCGCCCCCTGGGCCGCGGGGCGGGGCCGGGGGCGGGGCATGGCGTAGGGGGCGGGGCTGGATGTAGGGGGCGGGGCGGCCCCGGTGTTTGGCTGCCCCTGCAATGGGCTGAAGGCTGGGGGGGGTGTATTTACCTCGCCCAGGCTTGTGGCTCGCCTGGGTGGCGTGTGCGGTGTGGGTGCCTCCGTCCGTCTCAGAAGGGGCACTGGAGACAGAACCAGCGGCCGTCCGCAGCCGGCCACCGAGACCAGTCAAGGGCTGGCGAGATTTTGAACATCGGGTTTGGTGCCTTAGGAAGGGGAGAGCAAGGGTGGCGTGCGAATGAGGCAGGTAGCTGAGGCGTGTCTCTTCTCCAGCTCCCGTGACACTCGGTCAGCGGGACGTTAAACGAAGAGTAAAAGGCGGAGCGTTCCAAACCGAGACAAGGAAGTGTTTTTTTCACAAAACATGATTCGATGGTGGGCCCCGTTGCCACAGGAAGTCTGGGAGGACAGGAGCTGAGTAAGATTCAAAAGGGGACTGGACCCTCGCATGGACAATAAGGCTATCCGGAGTTATGGTGGTTTAGGAAGGGGTGTTGGCTTACTCTTAATCAATCTCTAACTATCAGGGTCCAGGAAGAAATGTAATGTAAGTGGCAGATTATCCCTCATCTGCCTGCTGATGGGTTCTTGTTCCTTCCTCTGAGGTACCTGGTGCTGGCCACTGTCAGAGACAGGATACTGGGCTAGACGGACCCTGCATCTGATCCAGTTTGGCAATTCCTATGCACCTAGATCAGGGGTCGGCAACCTTTACTATTAAAAGAGCCATTTTTTGGAGCTGCAAAACATAGCTTACCGTGGCTGAAGAGCTGCATGCGGCTCCGGAGCCGCGTGTTGCCGACCCCTGGCCTAGATGATTGAGGTGAGGTGCAGAGCCAGGACTGGGGGGGTCAGGCGCTCACAGGGGTGATGGGAAAGAAAGAGCTCACCTGCTTTATCTCAGGCTTTAGTAGGATTTCTCAGGCCTTTCAGCGCTGCAGACAGACAGTGACATGCCTGGAGCAGAGGTGGGTCCTGCTCAAACAGGTTGCTGTGACACTTAATGCTGGGAATCAACTGTTTTCCAGATTTTAAGAAATGCAGCTGTTGGGTGCCTGGCTGTTCAGAGGCACAGGGGACCTGGGAGCAGCCAGTCTCTCACGCTTCACGTGGCATTGGGGCTTCCTGACGCTTCTCAATCTCTGTAGGAAGGTGACGCTCTGGCACAGCACAGCCCAGGTGGGCCTGGGTTCAGAAGTGACCTCAGAGCCCCTTGCACTGCTGTGTCCTAAGTCGCAGGGGCTTGGGTTTTGGTGAGTTCTCCTCTTTGCCGCTAGATGGTGGCGGTGGAACATGGTCTGAAGTCCCCGCAGCACCTGGTCTCTGGCTCTGGCCAGTCCCTGCGTTATAAAGGCTCCCAACCAGAGAGCAACGCCAGCAGTTAGCGGAGTTGTGGGGCCTGTGCCCTCTCACAGGCTCCATCCCGAGTCTCTTCCCACGGAGCTCAGGCCTGCCCTTAGCGTGGTGTGCGGGGCGCCAGCCTTGCTTCTCTCCCCTTGCCCCTGCAGACCATTTCCCCCTGCCTGGTAGGGACTAGCCAATCCTTTGTAATGTACCTGGTGCCAGGGCAGCTCCTGGCATTACCCCCTTCACTGACACAGCTTGTCCCCATGGCCCTAAGGTGAAGGGGAGAGGTGTCCTGAGCCCCCTGCCCTAATATTGGCATGTGCAATGCCACAGGGAGGTGATGGGCATATTCACTGGGTTGCCCCTTCCCCTGCAGGAGGGCAGCAAGCTGGAACCATCAGCGGGCACAGACCGTGGGGTGGCAGGAGCACAGATTGCAGGCGTATGGAGCATTGGCAAGGATCAGAGCACTGGGCCTCCATGCCTGGGGTGCCCTGCCTCTGGTGAGAGCCTAGCCCTGTGCTTCAGGGACAGGCAGAAAACCCCTGTAATGTACCTGGCCAGCTGTGGGCTGCTGTGCATGGGCTGAGAACCCTGCGGTGATCAGCTAACACCTGAGCAGGGCTCAGAGGCAGTTTACTGTGCCCTCTGATCACACATGCCTGGGGAGGCTACCCTACCTAGGGGCTAGCAGGACCAGGCCTGGGACAGAGCCGCTGCTGCTGCTCTGAGGTTCGGGGGTGACTTGATCACAGTCTAGAAGTACCTACATGGGGAACAACTCTTTGATAAGGGGCTCAAGGCTAGCAGAGAAAGGTCTAACAGGAGCTAACGGCTGGACATTGAAGCTAGACAAATTGGGTCTAGAACTAAAGTGTAGATTTTGACTGGAGAGTAATTAACCATTGGACCAACTTAACAAGGGCCAGGTGGAGTCTCCAGCAAGGGCCACTTTTAAATCAAGATTGGCTGTTTTTCTGAAAGCTCTGCCTTAGGGATTATTGTGGGGAAGCTGTCTGGCCTGTGCTCTGCAGGGGTCAGACTAGCTGATCACAACAGTCCCTTGTGGCATTTGATTGAATGTAGGAATCTATGCCCCCCTTCTCCTTTGCTGTTAACCCTTCCCTTCCCTTCCAGAGTGCTGTCCTGTGACACAAGGACGTGCAGCCTCCACTGAACCACGCCAGCTGGACAGTTTGCCTGGGTCTCTGCCTCGGACTGATAGCAAGGATCAGCCTCACCCAGAGCCTGTGGGGAGCACCCCACAGCCCACCCCGGGGGTGGCATTTTCCTTCTCAGGTAAGAATAGGGTGCCTCCCCCAGGCCCCAGCTCAGCCTCTCTGATGTGAATTCCTCTCCTTTGTGTGCAGCTGCCCCACACCCTTGCTGGGTCTCCTCTGGCCCTGCAGGGGCCATGCTGGTGTCTGCCATTGTCCAGAGGTATCCCAGGAATGCAGTGAAAAGCGGCGCCTGCTTCTGGGAAAGCACAAAGCAGACAGCCCAGCCTCCCTCGGTCACCTCACAACAAACAGGCTGGTCAAGGCAATGCACCAGGCCAGCCTGCCAGCCAGCGTGCCCACCCGACGTCTCAGAGGGGGGACCAGCTAGTGGCAGACAAACAGTCCCCTGCTGTGGTCCGGGTGCCGTGGCTCACTGGGTGCTGAGTGCAGACCCTGTGGCGGAGTCTGGGCGGTGCAATGTTTGTCTGAAAGCCACGTGGCTCAGAACAAGGCTCTCCTGTCAGGGCAGCCCTGTCCCGGAGCCCTGCAGGTCTCAGGCCAGGCTTTGGGCCAGCTCCTTTGGAAGGCAATCACGGCCCATTCTGTGCTGCCCTGGCTGCATCTCCTCACCTGTTATCAGCCTGGCATGCCTGATTTGAACTTCTGCCCAGGCCCCTCCACATTTCTCCTGCTCCCCGGGAGGTGCTGGCAGGCCTGCCAGTTTGCTCTCTGTTTGCAAAGGCTCCAGAGCTCCGCAGCAAGTTACCGATTAACTCCCTTCTTCTTCTGGAGTGTGAGTTCCTGAGTGTGGGGGCTGGGGAGGGGATCCCCTGGGATCCAAGCAGCAGGGTCTCAGGATGGGGAAGGTTAGGGAGTGCTGGTGTCCCATTCTGTGTGGTGGCTGGGGCAGGCTGGGCTAACGTTATCTCTCTATGGCCTCCCAGAAGAACCCCCCTCAACCTGCTAGTGTTTCTTGACTCCCAGATGCCTTGTCTCGGGGCTGGGGGGCTGGAGCCTGTTGTGCGGGGAAGAGACCTGCCTTCCTTCCACTCCCCGCTCATGCTCAAGGGCCCCTGCCTGTGGCTCTGCAATGCACACGACAAAGGCCTGTGCCACCCACTTGAAGCTTGGCGAGAGAGGCTCAGACCCTTCCTGACCCTTCCTAACCACAGCCGCTCTGCCCCCTTCTCCCTTCACTGTCTGTTAATCCCCCTCTCCTGTCCTCTGGGATGTTCCCACTCCTGTGTCTGCACAGCAGAGCTCTCACCAGCTGACTGATTGCCCTTTTCCCGCCTCCCTGCCCCCCCCATGGGTGTTCCTAATGTGCACACCCTTTCTTTCTCCCCTGCGACTCTTCCTCAGTGAGAGGGGAATCTGGCCAGGCCAGGGACATTTGTCCCAGGCATGTGCATGGCATAGAGGACAGAAGGGAAGTGGCAGGGAACAGAGTCGAGGTGACTTGCATTAACACCATGGAATGTGGAGAAAAAGGGCTCTTCATGGGCCACCCTTGTGTCCCAGCAGCCTGCCAGAGCTGTCCTGTGCTGCCTCTCTGAGCCTCCAACCTGCCTCCGGCTCTGCCGAATCACCCGTTCTGGGGCATGACTCTTGACTTCTTGGTGCTGTCAGCAGGAGCAGCCCCGACAAACCACCTGCTCTGGCCCACCTCCCATCTGGGGCCTGCCTGGCTCTCTGCTCAGGAAGGTCAGTGGAGATCTCACTTTAGCACGGCCAGAGGCACCTCAGCGCTTATAGGAGCAATACAATAACAGCCGCAGCTCTCCTGACTAACAATCCAGCCTGCTGCTGGAGCCTCGGGGCACTGCTGCGAGCTGAATATTTACCATGACCCCATTGCTGCAGCCCCTGCTGTGCCTTTCGTCTAGCCTTTCCCCTGGGCTGACAGAAGCAAAGTGGCCAGCCTAAGGTCACACAGCACCTTAGGAAAGGGGTCAGGAATAGAACCCAGGACTCCGGGGTCCCAATGTCTCACACAAGCCAGTAGACCAGCACTGCTCCCACCCCACAGCTCAGCCCATCCTGCCCTGGGACAGGCCTCGGCAGGCACACGGCTGTGACAGCACCCCCCCGCAGGCCCAGCCGCAGCATGCAGATGCCTAGAAGGGGCGACTGCTGCTAAGACTGGAGCTTTTGGACTCCGTTACCTACGGGGACAAGCCAAGCACCCTGTGTGGGGCCAGAGCAGGTGTCATGACCTTGGGTGTCATCTGTATCTAGCATTTTCTGCCCCCATTTTCTGTCTGGGCGGGGTTGTCTGTCTCTAGCAGGAGAGGCAGGTAGAGCCCAGGCTGTTGGGACATGGTGGTAGGCTGACGTTTACACTGCTGCCTTTGTCTCTAGAACAAAGACTCCCTCACCCAGCCGTCAGCCACGCCTTCCCTCCTCAGGAGCTAATAACCCCCGAGGCGCATGGCGATTAACTGAGATTAAAGGGACCTGGCAATTTACAGCTCTGGCTGCATTCAGAGGGTGACTGGGCCCAATAAATTAGTTGGGAAGGCGGTGAGTGGGTGTGAGGGCCAAAGAATTGGAGCTGTCACCCTGTGCTGAGGAGCTTGGCCCTGGCGGGAGAGCAGACAGGAATTCACACTGAATGACAGACCCACAGGACGCCTAGGGGCACTGGCAGAGTCACTCCCAGGTATGGTGACCAGACAGCAAGTGTGAAAAATCAGACAGGGGACGGGGAGTAATAGGTGCCTATGTAAGAAAAAGCCCCAAATGTCAGGATTGTCCCTATAAAATCAGGACATCTGGTTACCCTGCTCCCAGGACAGCTGCCGCCCCAGACTCTCTCACAGAGGCTGGCAGTCTAGGAGCAGGAGCTCTGTCTACCTCACTGTGTCCTGGATGCTCACGAGGTCTGGTGCTGTGGGCTGGGTGTCACTAGGTGTGTGTGTGAGGACAGTTCCAGGGCCCCACGGAGTGGGGATCCCAGTGCCTGGACCCAAGATCCAGGTAGCATGAGGGGGAGCCAAGCGCCAGGCCTCAGAGATTCAGGCAGGGGGTGGGGATGCTTAGCGCATGGTGGGCTGGGAGACGTTAGGGCACAACCCACAATGGCACCGAGGCTCAGCAGCCCGTGCCTGGAGGCGAGCTGTGCTACAAGAAGCCAGAGGGAGTGTTCCCGGGCCTGCGGCGTACGTAGTGCTTTCAGCTCACATAATCTTGTCCAGTCTCATGACAATTATTGCTTTCCTTTTCCTGGAGTCAAGTGGATATGTGCATAGGTGGAGTTTGACTTAGTAATTTGGGGGGGCAAAGCCGGGACCCTGGCGGCAGCAGCTCCCTCCCACCTGGTTCCTGCTCCCAGCTGGTCCCGGCATAATTTCTGGGAAGCATTACCCACCAGGCCACCCCAAACTCCACCCCTAGGTACATGATGATTTCAGCCTTCATTCTTAAAGAAAAAGTAAGTTTCTAGCCCTCCTGGCTGCAGAGAAAGCGTCAAAATGTGACCCCAGGGCACCCTACAGGCTCACAAGCAGAAGGCAAATAAAAAGAACCCCAAAGCTGCTATTTGTACATAATCCCATGATTTTAAAGCCAATCTTGTGATTTTTGGTGAACCTGACTCATGGTTTTTCAACATCTTGGATACAAAAGTCAGTTCCTAGAGAGAAGAGGCTGTGAGCTGCTGGAAGCTCTTGCAGTCTTAGGCCACGTCTGCATCAGCCTTAACCTAGCAAGGGAATGTGGATACAGCACAACAGGCCCTCTGTACCTGGGCTAATGCCCTGGGGCAGCCGTGCCCAGGTTTTAATCTGGCTGTGCGGACAGTCGGGTCCAATCTGCATGCCAGCTTCGAGGGTGCTGTGCGCTGTCCAGACTCAGCTGCAGTGCAGCTGGGGAGAACGAGTGCTGCGGGCAACTGGCAGCTCAGCAGTGGCTGGGCTCAGGACGTTCCGGGGCGGCACGTAGACAATTCCCTGTAAGCTCAGCCTTCTGAGTCAGCGTTTTTGTCTGTGATTTCCAGCGTCAGACGGAGAGCGTAATCCTGGGTTAGGGTGGGGTTGAGGTTAGTTTAGGTCTCTGATGAGTCAGGTGCCCTACAGAAAAGGGACGTGGCTTTGCTGGGGTGAGGGATTGCACCAGTCATGGGTCTCACTCACCTTCCCACTTCAGGAAAGCGAAATTGCTGAAAACCCGAGTGGGGGTGTGTGTGGCTGCCAACCTCAGCCCCCTCAAAACCACGTCAGGCCCCCCAACTCATGAGAATGGCTTAATGCTCGTGTTAAAATACTGAACGTGGGGCTGTGCGCGTTCACGCTGCGTCCGCCGAGCTGTAGGTCAGGCTCAGGCAGTGCTTCGCTGGCAATGGAAGAGGTGCTGGGCCTCAAGCCATGTTTTTTACTTTCACAACCGAGGCGGCAGGGCAGAGGCGCCGGGGCTGAGCCCTGGCACTGACGAAGCTCTGGGCTCAGGGCACGTGTTCACACTCTTCTTTGCACCCGTGACAGCTGGAAACGCCCTTACACAAGGAACAGAAGCCCACCAACGCCAGGGGTGGGGCTCCAACCCCCCAAACCAGCGCTGGCGACGCCGAGGGGCCCTGAGGTGAGCGCCGCGCCCGGACGCCAGCCGGGGATGGGTGGGGGAGACCCCGGATCTCAGAGCCAGCCTCATCCTATGCGGGGCCTGGCGCGCGACTGCGGGGCGGCTGGGCTGGGCGGCACGTCCCGGGGCCGGGCCGCGTGGCCCACGGCTCTGGGTGGGGGCCCACCTGGGCGTCGCTAGTACCTGGGCCACTGGCCGCGGGGTGGCCCCCCGCCGGGCCCCAGGGCTCCCCCCTCCCTTCCCCCCGCCGGGCCCCAGGGCTCCCCCTGCCGGGCCCCATGGTTCCCCCCTCCCTTCCCCTGCTGGGCCCCAGGGCTCGCTCCTAACCCCGCCCCCCGCCGGGCCGCCCCGCCCCTGGCGCCCCGCTCAGGCTGCCCAGCGCGGGGAACGCAGCGGAGGGTCCCTCCCCGGCCGCCGTCGCGGCCCCCGGAAGTGTTTCCATGGAGCCGGGCGGGGCTCGGGCTGATGGAGAAGTACGAGCGGCTCCGGGTGGTGGGGAGAGGGGCTTTCGGGTGAGACCCCCCCTCCCGTGCGTCTCCGGGCTGCCTGTCCTCGCGGGCCGGACCCCCGCCCCCAGCTGACCGCGGTGCCATGGTGACGGGCGCGGGGCGCCCCCCCCAGCCAGTCAGGGCGAGACAGGCCCGAGGGGCTGGGGCAGGCTGTGGGGGAGGGGCGGGGCAGGCTGCGAGCAGGCCCCTGTTTCTCACTGATAAAGCTGCAGCTAGCTGCTGGCCCTGCTCCTGCGTCTTCGGAGGAGCTCAGCTCACGGCCTCCTGGGTGCGGGGGGTCATTATCATCACCCCCGTCTCACGGCTGAGGAAACTGAGGCACAGCTGTGGCCCGCCTAGGTGCACACAGGCGGTCAGGGCCAAGGTTGAGGACGGAGCCCTGGATTCATGCTTCCTGTTGTGTGGGGGAGGAGGGGAAGTGGGGAGCGAGGCCCCTGGAACGTCTCCCCTGTCGCTTGTGTCCCTCCCTTTTTAAACATGCGTTTGCCACACGTCTGCTGCTGTTTTCCACGTCACACCGCTCGTTCCGGCGCTAGGCCTGGTTACCCTCTCCTGTCCTAGTTACTGTCCACCCCCTCCCTTGCGTGGCTGCTCTCCCCTCTAATGCAGACTGTCCTTGCTTTGTGCTGTTGCAGAATAGTGCACCTGTGTCTGCGCAAAGCTGACCAGAAGCTCGTGATCATCAAACAGATCCCTGTGGAACAGATGACGAAGGATGAGAGGCTGGCGGCACAGAATGAGTGCCAGGTGCTGAAGCTGCTCAATCACCCCAACATCATTGAGTATTACGAGAACTTCCTGGAAGACAAGGCTCTTATGATTGCCATGGAATATGCCCCAGGTGGGACGCTAACTGGGGGTGGTGGCGGCAGAGGCGGCATGAGCTGGCAAGACAGCTTCTTGAATTCCCCAATGTTCGCCCTCTGGTCATGGAGCTGTAGTTGGATCTGGGTGAATAAGCCTCTTTAGGGACTGTCCGACTTAAATATTAGCAGCTGAGTGGGTTGATTTTCAAGGCATCAGATAATCAAAAGCAGGGGGCTCAGTGCTCTGTGAAGGTGAGGAGAATCCCACCATGTCCCAGGCACATGAGACAGGCCTGACTTTTGTTTGGCAAGGCTGTTTCCCTCTGAACAGGTGCTCACTCCTGTCCTTGTCAACCCCGATTTCCTTATCTTGAAGCATACCCCAGATAACTGCTTTTGGAAGTGGTGGGGAAGTAGGTCCCCAGGATGGTTTAAGCAGGCTGCTGTTCAAAGGGACCTGGCTAAGTTGAAAATCCTATTGCTTGAAAACATGTTTAAATACCTGAGTGTTATTAGTATTGCCAGCACTTATCCCAAGGGAAAGGATTTTCAAAATCTTTTTCATCACTAATCTGTGTGTTCCCTTCTGCTCTTCACTTAGGTTTTGTCAGTTTCACGCTGTTTGTTGTCAGTTTTCCTTTTGGGCCCAGTCTTGGGGCAGCAGAGCAGCATGGGAAAGTGTAAATTCAAACAAACACAAGATTTGCTTGGCAGTTTAAAATCCAAGAAAACATTTATGTTAGGGTTTGTAAAACTGCTTAATACAAAAGATGAATTCTGGGCCTGCATTCGTGACAGGGCCCTTCTAAACACAATGTGGGTACTTAACGGGGAATTTCCCTATGCAGAACAGGCTTATCTTGTTCTCCCATTGATGTTTGCTTCCTCCCATGCTCTGATATGTATGGTTTTAGCATTTTTTTTCCTACTGGGCCCTGGAGGCAGCACTGCCCTTGATGGTGTGTTGTTAACTCCTCTGCTGCTGGTTCTGCACCCCATGTGCCATGCTGTTGCTGCTCTCGTAACATGTAGAGAATAGGTGGTATGTTCCTCTGGTGCATTGGACTTTGGATGTACAGTAGAACCTCAGCGTTATGAACGCTTCAGGAATGGAGGTTCTTCGTAACTTTGAACAAAATGGAACAAAGTGGTTCCTTCAAAAATTGACAGCTGAACAATGACTTACTACAGCTTTGAAACACTACTGTGCAGAACAAAAAAGCTGCTTTCCCTTTATTTTTTTAGTAGTTTATGTTTAACGCAGTACTGTACTGTATTTGCTATTTTTAACCCCTCTGCGGCTGCCTGATTGTGTTCTTCTGGTTCCAAATGAGGTGTGTGGTTGACTGGTCATTTCATAACTTTGGTATTCGTAACTGGGAGGTTCTATTGTACTTGGCTCATTCAGCAACAATTGTGTAGCTAAGTTACTGTGACGTGATTCCATTACTTTTGTTTAAGCTTATGTCAGCCCTGATAAACTTCCTTTGCTGATGGCCCTTCTGCCCTTTGCCATCCATCCCAGGCGGCACATTGGCAGAGTTTATTCATAAACGTTGCAACTCCCTGTTGGACGAAGACACCATCCTGCACTTCTTTGTGCAGATCCTACTGGCTCTTCATCATGTTCACACCAAACAGATCCTGCACCGTGACTTAAAGACTCAGAACATTCTGTTGGACAAGCACCGCATGATTGTCAAGATCGGAGACTTTGGCATCTCCAAAATCCTGAGCAGCAAGAGCAAAGCCTACACGGTGTGTATCTGCTGAGAGTTCCCAAATTTCTGAGGCCCAGGGGAACTTCTCATCAAATCTGCTCTGTTTCTGTGCCTCCATATAGGGGAGAGTAGGCCTGAGATCAGTGATAGCAATTCAGATTTTTTCAAGTCAGTAGATAATCAATATTACTGCTTCGCTTTCCACTCTGTGGGTATGTCTAACTCAGGTTAGCTAACTGAGGTTAAAGTAATAGTGAAGACACTGCAATTCAGCTTTTAAGACAGGCTAGCACCTTGAGTTCAATCCAGTCTGCCCTATAGTCTTTAAATGGAGCTGCTAACCTGAGTTAAAAGCTGAGTTGGTGTGTCTGTACTGCTATTTTAACTCACGTTAAGAACAGATCTTTTTGTGCAGCGTAGACATACCCTTAATCTCCCTGCTATCCTGTCTTTCTATATCTGTTCCTGTATCTCTCTCATTTCCAGCGTCTGAATGCCTCCCAGTAGTGCATTAAAGCAACTGTCATGTATGGTTTGTTCTTTTTCTCATCATCTGTATTGTGCCTGCAGTGGATTGTTTCAATTGGGCAGGACTTTGCTGTGATGTGTTGTTTTTTATTTAAAATATCCATGCTGCTGTGTGTTTGCGTTGGAGGAAGGTGCCTGGCATTTGCAATGGGGGGTGGTGGTGTGGCGTGCGTGGGATGGTCCTTAGTTCCTGGGGAAGTTTGTTCCGCAGTCTGGTACTTGCCTTGAGGAAGCTCTTCCTCCTGCACAGCTCAGCTTTGCCCTTGGGGTAAAATGTTCCACTGTGCCCGAGGGGTGGAGTTGTTGACCACAGTCCTCATTCTGAAGTGCTGGGCTCATAGATATGCCGGCCCCAAGCCACTGAGCACCTTGAAGATAAGGACTGACTCTTTGTACTTGACGCTGTAGTCCAGTGTTCCTCAAATGTGGCCCCTTGGCTGCACATGGCCACCAGGGTGGTGGATAGGCCTGGGGGTGTCCGTGATAGCCCAGCTTGCTGAGGAGACTCACTGTTGCATCCTGTACTAGCTGGAGCTTCCTAAGGCCTGCTGGCTTTGTGCCCAGGTGTATTCCATTGCTGTAGTCCAGATGGGAGGTGACAAAGGCTTGGAGAGCCAACGTCAGGCCACTGTTCACCAGGACGGGCTGGAGTCTCCTAGCCTACCAGAGGTGGCAGAAAGCTTTACTTGTGCATGCTGCTATGAGAGATTTGAGCACCAGTGAACCTCTTCTGAGCCCTGGCTGATCTGACGCATGCTTTGGGGCTGACTTTGAAGGTTACTAAATCTTGCTGGTTGGCTTGATGTCCTGTCTCTTCTTCATTCATCTCTTTTTCTCTGCATGATACTTCGGTATCTTCCCTGTCTCATCGAATGTGGCTGACATCCCTGTGGGATCTGAGCCCCTCAGTTGGCTAGAAGTCAGAATTGGAGCTAAGTGCTGAATGGGAGAGGGAGCCATGTTCTAGTGTCAGAGAAGGTAAATCCTCTAACCATTTTATCATAGTAAGATCATTGGCCAGTAATCAATGGCAGGGAAACTAATGCCTCTCCCATTTCACCTAGAACTCTGGTTCTGCTGTGCTGTAGTCAAGCTGTGCCTTTATTTTTGTAATGGACATTGATCTTTAGCCCTCCCTGCCCTGGCTGTGAAGTGCCATGCTGCATCTGTGCCTATTTCTCTTAGGTTGTGGGGACTCCGTGCTACATCTCTCCAGAGCTGTGTGAAGGGAAACCCTACAACCAGAAGAGTGATATCTGGGCACTGGGCTGTGTGCTCTACGAACTTGCCAGTCTCAAGAGGGCCTTTGAAGCTGCAGTAAGGATGGGGCTGGGGTTACTCAAAGCTGGGATGTGAATTCCTGCGTAATGGCAGAAATACGTCTGCAATGGGCTGTGCCTGCTGCCTTCCCAGTGAGCCTGCAGATCTGGCATTGGGCCTGACAATTCCTGGCTCTCTGCCCACCCAGCAGCCAGGCTTCTGCTAACCATGTGTGTCTATGTTCCTTAAATATTCTACAGAACCTGCCTGCCTTGGTGCTAAAGATCATGAGTGGGACGTTTGCTCCCATCTCGGATCGATACAGCCCAGACCTGCGTCAGCTCATCCTGAGCATGCTCAACCTGGACCCTTCCAAACGGCCCCAGCTGAATGAGATCATGGCCCAGGCCATCTGCATCAGGCCGCTTCTGAACCTTTATACTGATGTGGGCAGCGTCAAAATGAGAAGGCAAGTGGTGGTGCTCGTCTCGAGGGGGACTAGCAGTGGGAGGGGTGGGGGGGTGAGGCTGTACAGCTCCCAGGAGGGCTCTGAGAGGTTCAGTGCGCTACTTTGTTAGAGCTGGTCTGGGGCACTGGCCAGCTAAAGAGCAGCTGTGCTTGTACTCGCCCTGGGGCTCCTGCCCGGCAGTGCTGCTCTGCAGGGGTTGCATTGCTGAGGGTGTTACCTTCTGATCTCTGGCTCTTTAGGTGGAAGCAGATGCTGAGTGCTGAATGGTGCTGCATTTGGTCACTTGCTCTTTGTCCTGGCAGGGCCTACCTGCCTCCTGGGCATGGTGGTTTGGGGTCCCTGCAGTTGAGAACACATATACAGCTGTGGTCAGCAAACAAAAATGTGTACACATGGACTGAAATCTTGGCCCGACCTCCGTGTCCTCCTTACCTTGGGGCCAGCAAGACCTCATGCAGGGACATGGTGCTGTCAGAGAGCTGGCCGGACAGTCTTAAAGAACCATCCCTGGGAAACTCATCTGTCTCCTGCCCCGACTCTGCCTGCACCATGCGTGCTCAGCAGTTTGCCCTGCTGCGAGCCCAGGGCTGATGCTGGCTGGCTGAGTTCACAGTGAGAAGCTGTGCATTTTGGTTTGACAGGCCCGAGAAGCCATTGGCTGCGGTGCCAACAGTGGCCCACAACAGAACGGGAGGAAGATCGACCAGTGCGAGACCCAGGGGTAAGGCCGGGCACAGTGTATTCAGCAGAACTAATTTCAAAGGAGAACCCTTTGTGTTGAACATCGGGGGCAGCCAGTGCACCTGTGGTTCCCAACCTTGTCTCTGCCCTGGCACGCCTGGATTCCTTTCACTAGTTTCAGGCACACCACCTCAGAGTCTCCAAATGAGCTCATGAATATTCATGAGCCAACCCAGAGCTCTTCAAGTGGTTTTTTTTCAAAATATTCCGTGGCGCAGCTGCTCAGGCCTGACGGCTCAGCAGGGCCATGGCACGCTGGTTGGGAAACACTGCCTTACGCCCCTCTGCCCGATGAAACGTAGGCACTTCACAGCCTCTGACTTGCCTTCCACTGAGACCTCCACTGGAGCTAGCCAGTGCTGCTGCTAGATCAGAGCCTTCAGAGGCTCTCCTGCCCTGTCTTCCTGCACCTGGGTTCCTCTGCGCTCCAGCACAGGCTGGTACTGACAGGAGGAGGGCTGGGAACTGACGGTCCCTGGTGGATGAATAGCTAGAGCTGTAGCGGCCCATCTAGCCTCTGAAAACACTGGAGTAAAACGCCGGTTTCCCCCTCCTCCTGCTGGCATCACCCTGGAAACCTGCTGTGAGCAGCCTTCCCTGCAGCCCCCGATGAGCCTAAGACAGAGGGTCCAGGCCATTCTTGCCAGCTCCTTCAGACTCTCTGTCTAACAGGGTGTTGTCCTCCATGCTGGGTGGGTGTCTGGGTAGTGTAGTAGGGTCAGTTTCTTGCCTGTTATAGCATGCCAGGGAGGGCTGGAGGGTGTGGCAAACTGGGGTAATGGTATCTTGTTTGGCTCCTAGGTGTTCGAGTTGGTTCAGCCAGGACTGGAATCCCACCTCCCCTGTCTTCCATCTACACCTGGGGGGGCGGGGTCACCACCCCCCTCCGCCTGCCCATGCTCAACACAGAAGTGGTGCAGGTTTCTGCAGGGAGAACCCAGAAGGCTGGCGTCACGAAATCAGGGAGGCTAATCATGTGGGAGGTAGGCAATGGTCAATCAGCAGGAGCCCAGTGAGATAAGCCAGTGTTAGCAAAGGGGCTTGGGCAGATCTCCGAGGAGGAGGTACCACCTGCTTCCCGACATGCCACAGCCCCACTTCCTCAGAGACCCTGCAAATCCCAGGTGCTCCCAGTGACCATGGAGAGTGCAGGAGGCGCGATGGGATTATTGCTCCTGACTTGTTCTTTTCAAGTTGCAAGTGAAGTGCATTTCAAAACCCTTTGGTTTCTCCCTGCCAGGCTTCCTCAGTGGGTGCCTATGGAGGCCCCTCCCTCCCAGGGGCCACCGAGCAGATCCAGCCTCAGTTTGTGTCCCGCTTCCTGGAAGGCCAGTCTGGAGTGACGATCAAACATGTGTCTTGCGGTGACCTCTTCACAGCCTGCCTGACAGGTATGGATGTGAGCTGTGCCGAGTGGCGCAGGATTGGGTTCCCAAAGCAGCCAGCTTGGAAGGGTGCAGCTGCAGCGTGGCTGGCTGGGGATGCCTGGCTGGGAGCTCTAGTCCCAAAGTCCATGCTGGGTTGAATGTGTGATGAGTACTGCAATTAAACGGGTCTCTGTGAGCCCCTGCAGAGGCCAAGCGTCCTCAGATGCGCCTGGGGAGCCAGTGTCTGAAGACTCTATTAAAGCAGTGGTTCTCAACCTTTCCAGACTACTGCACCCCTTCCAGGAGTCTGATTTGTCTTGCGTACCCCAACTTTCACCTCATTTAAAAATTCCTTGCTTACAAATCAGACATACAAATACAGAAGTGGCACAGCGCACTGGGACTGAAACATTGCTGATTTCCTCTTTTTGTCGGTATGATCTGTAGTTTCTACTGACTTCGCTAGTGCTTTTTATGTAGCCTGTTGAAAAACTAGGCAAATATCTAGAGGAGTTGGTGTGCCCCTTGGAAGACCTAGGCTCTGCGTACTCCTGGTTGAGAACCACTGTATTAAAGCATCTTAAAAGCGGTGTTTGATCAGAGCTGCCTGGCTGAGTGACATCAGTGTGGAATGTGCTGTTTGCACAGTGCGGTTCCAGCCATTGTCCGTGGGGAGCTGCCAGTGTGTGCCATTCCGCTGGGGATCGGGGGAATAAGTGATGGATTTGCAGTGGGCAAACTTCAGATGTGTGTGTTTGTCTTATCTCCGACCTTGCTTCCTGCTGTCCCCGGCTGGGTGGTCAGCGAACGAACAGCTCTGTGTATTTAACACCTCTCCAGATTGTTGAATTAGAAGCTCCTGCGTACACAGCTGGAATAATGCTATCTCCGTGCTTTGCCCTGTTTGTGTTCGTTCTTGTTTGGTGACTTGTCCCAGCACATTTATGGCTGCTTCTCTCAAGTATCCGGAGCCTCGATCCAAGGGAGCCCCTAGCAGCTACCCAAAGGCATCAGTACGGGATTTGCAGTGCCTGCCGGCCAGCGGGTAATGGGTCAGAGCGCTCCCAAGGGAAGTGGGTACTGCTTGAGGCGGTGTCCTAGCTAGTGCCCAGGGCAATGCTGACCACAGTGTATTGTTAGTGGCTGTAACGTGGCTTTCTCTTGCTTTTCCAGACCGGGGGATAATCATGACCTTTGGCAGTGGCAGTAATGGTTGTTTGGGGCATGGAAACTTCACTGACGTGACACAGGTTTGTAGCGTAAGGCACTGAGGACACAGATAGATGCTGACTCTATCACGTGGTGCAGCTTCTCCCTAGCCCGGAGCTGACATGCAGCTGTCCTGCCATATGCATCTAAATGAGGCTGATGGTCTCTGGAATTGGATCCTTTCCCTTCCTCCCCCCAGCTCTCTTCTGCTGCTTTTGAAAGAACTGTCCTGCTTCTCTCCCCATCTGCACAAAGGTTTCTTTGAATGTGGGGTTGTGACATGCAGAGGGAAGTTGAGAACTGCCTTGTGGTTCCTCCTGGCTGGGGCCCAGGCTCCGGGGCTGGCTCCAACCACACAGCTGGCTGGTTCAGTCTCAGCCCTGCAGCTGCTGCGGTTCACTGAGAAACGTGTTTTTCAAAAGAGCCAGTGTTTAAAGGAGAGCTGTGCGTTCCTGATTGGGACAAAATGCTGAAGTTGTAACAGTGCTCTGCTCTCCTCCCCTCCCTTCTATGGGCTCTTGCCCTGCCCACCCCGGCTGGCTGGTGGTGATGGCATGTGAAATCCAGCCAGGGCTGACGGTTTGGTCCTGTTTGGCTCTGTGGTCAGCTGGCTTGCTCATTCGCACTCTGTTGGGTGTTACGCTCTGGCTTTTGCTTCCCATTTGCCGTTGTGGGGGGAGCCTCGGTTGGTTTAAGCAAATGGTGCTTTTCACTGAAAAGGCTGAGGAGCATGAGGCCCATGGGAGGGATGTGTCAAATCTGACTCTGGGTCACAGCAGGGAAAAAACCAAGTGAGGTGATAAATGGGGAATCTCCATCAGTCCCTCACAGGAGATTTAGCTAGTCATTTCCATGCAGTGCCCTCTGTGTGGCTCTTTCAGGTGAGACATAACCAAGTTTTATCTGCTCTGCATGGGCATTTGTCACAAGGCTACGTATTCATTCTGCTGCCTTTGGCATAACATTTCTCCTCCTCAAACTGTTGTGCTACTTGGTTATCTGGCAGCTCTTCTCTACCCTAGAAGTGGCGGCATTTTCATTGATGCTGGATATACACAGTTTGTAAAGCACTTTTAAGATCCTTAGGGACAAAAGGTACTACAGAAATGTTAATACTGTTCAGATAGTGTAAAACTTGGGATATTAACTAGAAAATCCCTGGAGCTCTGCTACCTTGCCTTGTAAAGTCATGCATTTCTGCAGTGCCCACCAGATAGGCAGATCTGCTATAGCAAAGTGTCATTCAACGATCGGACACTGTGAAAGGGCTTAGCTAGCTAATGCTGTTCTTTTCTCTACCAGCCTAAGATTGTGGAGGCGCTGCTGGGCTATGAAATTGTACAGATGGCGTGTGGCGCGTCTCACGTGCTGGCCATTTCCAATGAACGGGAAGTGTTTGCCTGGGGCCGAGGGGACAATGGTAAGAGGATTTTAGCTGTCTCTGCTTAGCTCATTATTCCTCCTCTTTTAACTCCCCAGCCTCCACTGATCTCCTTGTAGGCACTTCCTGGAAGGTTGTTAAACTTGTAAAAGAAAAGACGAGCAGGGTCTTATTCAGGGGGGACAAGGCAACTCGCCACATTTAATGTAAATGTAAGAATATCAAAAAACAGTCACACGCACACACATTCATACCCAAGAAGCTCTGCACGCTGATGTGATATAATGACCAGTCCTTTTTTGCATTGCTCGAGCCAGCCTAGTGGCAACTAAGCTGGGCATGAGGATGGAGCCGGGCTGTTGTTGGTTGCGAATCTGATGCTCCAGAAAGATGACACTTGCGGAACGAGACCCAAAGTTCCCATTTTTTTACTCATCTTTTATACTTGCTGGCTCTCATGAGAGTCTATGGGCCTGGCTGCCTCATTCTGCCTCTGGTTTTGGTGTACTTGTTAATCACCAGCTAATTGCAAGCAGGACTATTCTCAATTATTCTGTACTTTCTTTGTTCCCAGGGTGGATCCTTCTGTACTTTAGGGTCCTTTATTTGCACTTTAGGGTCGTTGATGGGTACTTCTTCAGGGATAGGCTGGCAGTCGTGTCTTTATTCCCCTTTCTGTTGTTAGAGCAGTTTAGCTTGGTGTCTTTTTTTTACATATATTCCTCACTCTCTCTCTCAGAGAATTCGTCAAGATTTTTTAGGTTCAGTAGTACAAGTTTCAGGAAAGACTTCACTTCAAGAAACTAACAAGATGAGTTCACTCATGCTACACTAAACAGGACTATACCGATCTTCTAACAGTAACGGAAAAATCTCTCTCTACCGCTAACTCATTTATACAATAAAACAAGGAGTTGACATCTGATTTGTTTACACAGCTCCTGGGGATGGCTCGCAAGGGAACTGTTGTGTGAGAGTGACTGGGGCTGGTGCACCCAGCAGTTCCCCACAGCCAGGACGCCTGACCCCAGCACACGGTGCCCTCTCTGAGAGTGGCCCATCTCTGGGGCACCTGCAGTCACCACTCTAGATATTGTTACTCAGGGCAATGCGTTTGGTTTGTGTTTTGACACACAGTCTCTTTAAACTATTTCTTTTGCCCAGGTCGGCTTGGGCTGGGAACGCTGGAATCCCATAATTCTCCTCAGCAGGTAGCTATTCCGCCCGAACACGAGGCTCAGAAAGTCCTTTGTGGTATTGACTCCTCAATGGTCCTGACGGTGAAGAACCAGATTCTTGCTTGTGGGAGCAACAGGTAAGAAGAGGGATTTTTTCCCCCCCATCTTCTGGGCCATAGGCATCACCGTAGCAGATCAGCCTAGGTCCATCTGATCCAGTATCCTGTGTCTGAAGGCGCAAGAAACTCGGTAATGGGCATCTCTCTGGAGCTGCAAACCCTTCCAGACAGCTCTGGTTAGAGCAACAATATGCCTTGTGCCATGGCAATGATACAGTTCTCAGCATTCCTGGCAGAATTCCCTTGGGGTCAGTGCAGCTATCCCGGGTGGCTTTGGCCCAAGCCATCCTATGCGATGTGTGCTCAGCCCCTGGACTGCTCTCCTCACACAGGTTTAACAAGCTGGGCCTGGATAAGATCGCTACAGAGGAGGAGCCACCTCTGGAGGATCAGGTGGAAGAGGCTCCCACATTCACATGTGTCCAGTCTGTGCCCTTAAATCAGGAGCCAGTTGTGTGTGCAGACATTGGAACGGCCCATTCAGCTGCAGTCACAGGTGAGGAGGTGGCCGTTGGGTACCGCAGGAATGCAAACCTGTGCTGGGAGCGCAATGGGGGAGTGACACTTGGCCTCCCCTCCTTGTGGTTTGGGTTCCAGACAGTGAGTGAGCCTGGGAACCCTTTGGGACTCGGAGGGGCAGTGTGTCCTGTGCTGTACGACGCGCTGGAATACGGGCCTGACAGTGACATCTCGCTGCTTTCTTATCAGGTGAGCCTCGGCTGACTTCTCTTTTGTCTCCCCACTAACAGCTTCTGGCCAGTGTTACACCTTTGGCAGCAACCAGCATGGGCAGCTTGGCGCCAGCACCTGCCGTAACAGCCGTCTGCCCTACCTGGTTGTGGGACTCCACGCGATGAAGGTCACCATGGTGGCTTGTGGCGATGCCTTCACAGTGGCCGTTGGAGCAGGTGAGATTGAAGCCCTGGTGCCCTGTGTGGCAGCTGTTTCTGGTTTTCTTGAGCCTCCAGCCAAGGAGTCAGTGCTGCTGGCAAGTTTAGCCTCGTTCTGCTCCAGACTGCAGCCCAGCCTGCGTCATGTGGCAGCTCTGAGGGAGGGCAGGGGCAGGCCTGGTCTTGCTGCGGCAGGGCATTCTGCTCCGTAGCTTGGGACAGGAGTGTCAGCAGAGCTGGTCGATCTGCTGAGAAACTGTCTGCAGACACATGTCTCCTTTCCAGAAGGGGAGGTGTGCACCTGGGGGAAAGGAGCTCGTGGGCGCTTGGGAAGGAAGGATGAGGAGACCAGGACTCCCAGGCCCGTGCAGCTGGAGGAGGCCCACCCCTACCTGGTGACCTCTGTCGCCTGCTGCCATGGGAACACGCTGCTGGCAGTAAAACGTGAGTACACGGTTCGTTGCCACGACCGTTCCTGCTGCGAGCTCGGGATCTAAACTGAAGCCCTGCCTGACGCCCTAGAGGGCTCAAGGCCTGGCAGCACTGAGGGACAGAGTGTGGCAGAGCCAGCTGTCACAAAGCCCAGCTGCCCTCCGGTTGCGGATTACACTGTGTGATCTGGGACGGGGACCACTAATGCTCTGTTGCTCGTTCCATGCCTGCTGGGCCAAGGCCCCTGGGGCACTCCCGTCCACCTGGCATCGCTGTGGCTTGCCTCTGGGCTGAACCCCTCCAGAGTTTGCCACTCTGGGATTTCCTTTGAGGGAAAGGGGGTGCTGCTGTGTCCGCTGGTGCCAGGCCCTATTCTAGCTGGGGTGTTCCATTGCTCTTCCTTAAGCCAAATGCTAATAACCATGGAGACCAGCACGTTTGCGGTCTGGAATAACCCCTCTGCACTGAACCCTGGAGTGCAGGAATGGCCTCCGCCCCAGTTCCTCAACACCCCGCTCAGCCCTGTCACTGAAATCCTGAGGATGGATAGGGATGTCTGGAAATGCTGGATGCAGCACCCTCTGCAGTCACACTGCTCCACGCATCAGCTAGTGGAAGGAGCGGGAGCACATGTGCTCCCACGCCTTCCAGAGTAGAGCAAAGCCTACTGCGACCCCCTGCTTTGAGCACCTCTGCAGCTCTTCCCAGTGTCTGCCTGTCCAAGGAGCTGGGACTCCCAGTTCACTGCCAGCTGGCTGGTTTCTGGAATCCATGGTGACTTTGTATTCCACTGAAATCAGAACACCACTGGTTTCACCACTGGTGACACTGAGCCAACCGGCAAAGCAAAGACCAGCAGGGAAGGAGGAGCCCCTGGGATTTCGAATGCTCTCCTGCTATGGCAAAAGGTGGGCTGGGAAGGGTGAAGCGTCGGAGGTCACCATGTTCATGGAGCCAAAGCATTTCCAAAACCAGCAGCTCTCTCAGGGGAGAACAGGATACTTGAAGTGGCCTAAATAGAAACTGAGATTTGAGACATCAGTTCTTTCTCCTGGATCTTCTCTGTGGTTTGATGAAAATAGCAGCGGCTTGTGGTTTTTCTTCCCTCAGTCTAAAAGAAGCATCATTATGTGGTTAAAATAAGCCTGTAGTCTGCCCTGCCCTTCCTGTGCCAGGGTATATTAAGGAAGCCTGGGTCCGCCCATTGGTGGGTCTGCTCATTGCACCTCTGCAGTGTGGACTATGGCTTTTCCCTTCCCCATCCACCTGCTAGCTGGCTAATCGTCCAGGCAGGAGGTACTTGTTCCAGAGGACAATGGATCTTAGTTCCCTTGGGCTTCACTGAGCACCTTGATTAAGCCACAGAAAACATTTTTGTACGGCTCCATCCAAGGTCCTTATCTGTCCCCCACCCACTCGTGGCTCAGCACCTCACAACCTTTCTTTTATTTGTTTATTATTGAACCCAAACGCACGACGGTGGGGAACATGAATTCAGCCACCCTCCCCTGTCCTGCTCTGTAGGGACCAGAGTGAAGATGGCATTGAAAGCCCTGGAAATGGGTTGGTTCGAACTTTGGGCTTTCACCCAACGGTTGGTTTAGAAGTCTTAGAACAGATAATATGGCTGAGCCCTCTTGTCTCCAGACAATAGTTCGGGTGTAGCCCTAGTCTCCTGACCTAGGGGTGTATGAAGGCCCATCTCTGGAACGGCACTAAGGAGCAGTTCTCTGCGAAGGGGGCTGTGGTTCCTTGCTGCCCCACGTCACTCTCTCTCAGTCCCCACTGAGATTTCTTTGCAGCACTTGGCATCTGTTCACTGGCCGCAACTGCCTGAGACTGGCCCAGAAACCGCGACCCGCTGGCTATGAGCTCAGTAGCGCACCCTGCTGCAAACTAGTCCAACCTCAGCATCGTAGCCCTACACGCTGAAACAAGCCCTGTCTGTAACAACCATGAATGAATGAACAGTGAGCTGTGGGAGCCTGTCCAGGGTGCGCACAGAACTCATTTGGAGAGAGCGGTCTCTTTCCCTTCAGGGCTAACCCTGTAGGAGGGAGAAAGGGGGGTGCAGGTCCCAAGGAGTCATGTTTCGTTGCCCCCGTTAGAATCAACATGAAGACAAAGGGGCTCTGTTATTCCTTTAGCACCAGTGCAAATGGCTTTTCTGGTGCCAGCCCCACTCCCTCTGCCCTGTGTACTAATGAGGACCTCACAATGGCTTCCTGGGGCAACAAGAAAGTCGGGCTGCAGAACCACAAAGCCCGGCAGCCTGCTTATTGGCTCGGTAGCCACCGGATGTTGCTAATTTTAGCCCACTGTCAGAGCGCGCTGTCAGACACTGCCTGTGTTTATCCCGGGTTTCTGCCCTCTCTGTTTCAGCTGCAATGGAAGAGTTGGGCCCCCAGTGAGGCGCGGGATGGGAGGAGCGAGCTGCAGCCCCTCCAGATGGATGTAGTCTGCTTCCTTCTGATCTCCTGACCTGGCTGGCACGTGTCTCCTCACCTGGGCCCGGTGCTGCTGCATCAGTATTGCTGTGACGTGGAGGATGGGGCTCTCTACTGCAGACCATGGTGTCCCCGAGTCTCGACTCCCCTGCAGTGGGACGTGCCAGGAGCCCGAACACCTCATCTAGCTGCTTGCTGGAACCCGAAGCCTCTGCTGCCCATGGCCCCACAGATCCCATGGAGCAGCGCCTGATGGGACGGGCACATCTCCTCATCAAGGATGAAGGGTGATCTTGACCTGTCTTGTGTTCAGCGGGCTACACTCAAGCTATTTCACCCCATCTGGGATGCCTCCCTGCATCCTGGGTGCCCGTGTCTGACTATGGGGGGGACCTATTGCCATCAGCAAGGACCTTGCTTTATTTTTCCCACTCTGGTTACAGAGTGCGCTGACAGCTTGGTATTGAGGGCGCTGTCAGCATTTGCAGGGGAGCATCTGTTATTATGGTCCCAGGCTGTGTGACAGTGACTAAGTGCAAAACTTTTTTTTAGGTTAAAGTCTTTTTTCCCCTGAAAAACATTTTGCGCAGTTGTTGACCAAGCTCATTGTGTTTTCAAGCCACCAAACTTCTGGGGCCTTAACCACTTGGCTCTTCACCAGCTGCCAGAACCGGTGAGAACAGCGATCTTGTGTGTAAGCAGCTCGGCCCTGGGCTGTTCTTCCCAAGTTCCTGCTGTGAACTCTCTGATCACAGCTTGACTGGGGTCCTTCAGCCCATAGTCCTGGATCCCCCAGCTAAGGTCTGTTCTCGTGCCTCCTATGCTGCTGACCAGTTCACTGTCCAACAGCCTAGACCTCTGCTACTGAGGCAAGCAGCTGTGAGCAACTGGAGGTCTAGCCCAGATCTGACCATAAGGAAGGAGGATGGCCTCCCCGGGGCTCCTCCTGCCAGAGACTGGAGTTAGGCTTCTATGTAACCAGAAGGATCGTTTGTTTTTTTTTTTAACTTACAGCAGACGCTTGGCCGTTTTCTGAAAAGCCTTTGTCTCTGATCTGTCTTCGCAGCCTTCCTTTTCATACCCTTTACTGGACTCCTGCCAATCAGGTGTGCATGAAGACAGTGCTTTCGCTAGCTGATGGGTCCACTGGCTTAGTTATTTTATTGTGGATCTTTGTGTTATTTGAGCAAAACTAGGCAGCGGCTGACAGGCTCCCGTGGCATCTGGCTGCTCTGTCTGTGGTATGAGAGGTAACGAATTAGTAAAGGTATCACTGCTCCTATCCCCTCTGTGAACTGGGGCTCCGGAGAGGTTGATGGGCAGAGTCCCCTTAGCACGGAGGATCTGTGCAGTCACCCGTTTGGGGATATTCCTCTCCTGCTTGTGTTCTGGCAGGAGAGCTTGACTGCCTTCCTCCGTGGCTGTCTCCTGCAGAGGTGCTCTCTAGGGAAGAATCAGCGCTGTGTTCCCACCAGAAAATCCAGTTTGTTTTTCAAAGGTGTCTCTGTTTTCTTGGCCTGTGCCTTGTGCTTTAGGATTTTCTCTCCCATCCCCCTCTGCTGGCTTGGGAAGCTTCATTCACACTAAGGGGCTATAGATCGGTTCACTGCACGTGCTCATGTCATCTCTCTTGCCCCCAGAATGGGAGTTAGAATGCAAGGCTTGCTGGTGCGAATGGACATCTTGATCGGTTACAAGCCTGTGCTGAGTGATGAAAGCGGAGTTGTGTACCTGGCTGTGCTGGGTGAGCCTGTCTGGGTGGGCTGCCCTTTCTCTCCCACCAGCAGGAGGTTGCTGTAGGTCACTTTGAGGCTGCCAGTCGCCCTTGTTTAGGTGGAGGTGTTATCTCCACCTGGTCTGACCCAGAAGTCTGAGTCCAGGGCAACCCTTGACCAAGATGATAGCAGTGACCGTAGAGCTAAGAACCACAGCAGCCTTCCTGGGCTAGTCATTTCGGTGATCTTCACCTGGACTCAGCACCTCTGACAGTCGGCCCCAAGTCCACTCTAACCACAGGGAGACATGTCCAACGTGTGACCGTGCAGGAGAGAGAGCTTTCCTCCGAGCGAATGGCTAGGCGAATTTCTGCACCAGAGCTGTGGGAACCTGTGCCCATTCCTGCCTCTGGAGAGACTTGCCAGAGGGTCAGAGCTGGCTAGTAATGGCCACTGGCCATGGCGGTTGTGAATTGTACCTGCCTTTGACAGCAGAGGTTTCTGTTCTCCACGTTGGCTGCACTTATATGGCCTCTCATGTCAATAGTGTCATTGAGTTGAATAGAAATCCACCTTAAGCCAGTCCCGGGAAAGTCGTAAACAGCCGCCTGGTTTCCTAAGCCTGCTTCCCGCTAACGACACTTTACCCAGGCTAAGAACCTGCAGAGGGGAAATCCCTGGCACCAGGTCCAGTTGTTCAGGAGCCTCTGCGGTGGCTTTTACTGCCTGAGACGTGTTTTATGGCCTAATGAAGGGCCGTTTCTCAGCAGAGCTGCTGGGGGATGGAAGCATCACAGACCGTAATAAAGCGAGGAGCCAGCTCATTAGCACGGGGAGGCAATGTGCTTCCAGAGGCCAAGGCCCCCAGTCACCTCCGTTGATTCGTACCCATTTCACACTTGGCGGTGTTGTGGAATTTGTGGTGGTGCAGCCACCAGGCAAAGGCCGGAGCCAGCAGGAATTCACAGCCACTCTTCTTATTTGCTGAGCCCTGGAGTTCATCTTTGAAGCCCAGGAGTTCAGCAAGGTCATCTGAATAATTTAATACTGGACTAAGACCCAGCTCAGCAAAAGGGGAAAAGAAACAGAGGCCTCAGGCCCCAGAGCAACAATAGCTCTTGAAACTACAGGCTGAGGCTTGTCCTCCTTGCCGGAGGCCAGAGCCAACAGGCCATTCCATTCCTCACGGCTGCTTTGTTTCCCAGCTCGAGCGCCTGCTGCCTCTAGTGAAAGCTCCTGCTTTTCCTGCCAGCGGCTTGTTTTGGTTGTGCCTAATCCTGCGCGTAGAGAGCCTGCGGTTAGAAAACATGCTCTAGCATGTCCCAGCCCCAAGGAAGAACCCCCAAATGCACTGGCACTGAAGGGCACTCACCCCTTTCACACGCTGTGTGTGCCCGCCGACTCTCAGGCTTGCTTTCAAATCCAGAGCACTTTCCACGGGGCCACAACCAGGAGAGGGGCATCGACTCTGTCGAGGAAGAAGAGAGGTGGGCCCTGTTCGGACCAATGGGGAAGAGGATAGCTCAGCCACATAGATCAGATCGGCACTCGCCCTCAACTATCCTATTGATCAGAGGATGGACAAAAAAGAACATGGTCAGGAGATGTGGCAAGGCACCCCATTTCCCTCCTCTTCTTTCCAGCTGACTGCTCAATGTTGATCTTGTGCGGTGTTCACATTCCTGAAAAAAGCTGAAGACCCACCGCCTGGCACAGGGACTCTGAGGCAGCTCACTGCCAATTGAAATATAATGGCATTGGCTGGCTGGGAGATAACAGAGTGGCGGAATTAATCAGCTACCTAATGCCTGAGTGCTCTTCTGGATCCTAATCGAGATAACACCCCATAGCCACGGGCCATCTGTGAGGGCAGGAAAGATCCTCTTCAAAACTATTCACTAATCCCAGATTTGTTCTGAAATGCTTGTTACTAGGACACCCCTCCCTGGAGGCTGTGGGGAGGGCATGACTACAAACCATTCATCCACCCACCCGTTCCTTTTAGCCAGTTCCTTTCCAGCGGGCACAACCCCCCAGCAGTGGATACCCCTGCACCCCCCCATGTTCTGGGTGGGATGCTTTGCACTGTAGCTTTGTGAATTTTCTTTCCATTCCATTAACTGGTTAAAATACAAGGCAAAAGTGGGACAGAGCAGTAGCAGAACTGAAGTCACAGATGTCAGGCAGGTAAGGAGGTAAGAATGCCAAGACCTTGCAAGAATTCTAGCCTTGCCATGCCCTCATGGACCAAAGAAGAGGCACTTTAACTTGCTAGTCATGTGCAGTCAGCGAATAGCTACAGAAAGTGCAGAGCATAGACTGATCATTCAAAAACCAGGAGCACTGTAGTTTCTGTAGCTCTGCTAAGCATCTCCCAGGAGTGGGGTGGCATCCATAATCAGATCTTCCTGGGTAAAGGGATTGTCACACGGGGAAGGAGGGGCGAGGGACTTCAGAACTGGAAAATCCCACCACCGGCTGAAATTCCAGACTGCTGTGTTCCTGTCTCAGCTGAACATGGGGGTGTGAGCGTGTGCACGCTTGCAGTGGGCTGCATACAGGCTGGTGGGGCGCTGGGTGTAGGATGAGTGCCTTTCTCCCTAGGAGGGGTGTGTCGGGGCAGTTGAGGAGGGTATTAGGACAGTAGCTGTACTGGTGCTGCTTGGAGTGAGGTGATGTATTGCCTTTGTGAAGATGTATTTCTGCTTACAGCAAATGTGCCTAGAGCCATAGATACAGAATATCTGATCACTGATCAAGCTGTGAAATGGGGAGGGGCAGGGACGCCTCGCTCCAGGTCGTCCCGTCTCTCCAGCCGGCTCCGTCTCATGACTTCGTGTTCCCACTAGCTGGTGAGTCAGGGATGCTGTCTGCAGTGGGCTAAAGGCGGGGAGTGGTTCTAAACATCATAGTGCAATAAATAGAAATAATAACTCTCCAGCCTGCTAGTGCTTTTCATCCGCCAGTCTCTCAGGGCTTGCAGGCCTTCATTAAGGGAGCTGCACCTGCCTCTGTGAGCTAGCGACGGTCTGCCCCTTTTCCCATGGGACATGGACAGTGCAATTAGAGACTCGGCCGGACTGGCCTTACACGCAGTTTGAAAGCTGTGTGCAGAGGTGTTGAAATGGAGTTGTGGCTGGGCCATATTCTAACTGTTCTGGCCTGCCTGGGGGGCTGGGACCAGATCGTTTCAGAGCATCGGTCAAAGCCGTGTTCATCCTGGGCTAGACCACCGCTCTAGTGACCACTGAACAGCGGGACCAATCACAGCGTGGCTCCACTTTGTGGTGTAGACAGGAGTCCGTGTTCCCAAAGTGAGCGAAAGCTTGGACACGTCTAAGGCCTTGGCCCTTTTGCTTACAGAATACAGGGAAGAGCCCTCTAGGCTCGAGGAGGGCTTAGGTTGAGGGGATAATGACATTGTACCTGGCTTCCCTACGCTGGTTTAACTGTGATGCAAGCAGTGGTGTACTGAGGGGAGTGGGGCAGGCAGGCTCCTGGGTGCTGGCCTGCGGGGGGCGCTGGGTGGGCCCTTCAGGACAGACTGCGGGTGCAGGAGGTTCTGAGGGGCACCCATCAGTGCCTTCTCCCCTGCACATGTTGTGAAGGTCTGGCCCAGCCCCCCCAGCTGGTGGGTGAGGCCATCCCATCCAAGCCAGCTCCGGGCTGCTGTTGCAGGGGGAGAAGTGAGTGCGGAGCAGAGCAGCGGGTAAGTGTGTGTGAGGGGGCGGCGGAGCCAAGCCTGCCTCATGGCCCCCCGTCCCTGGGGCAGTTGGGGGACAGTGCCAGGACCCCTCCTGCCTGTGGGGGGAGGGTAAATGTAGGCTGGGCCCCCGGGTGCTGGAGCCCCTCAGTGCACCCGAATGCAAGAGACACCTAAGTGTGCACAGTGGCACCGTGACGCAGTGGCAGAAGCAGCCAGGGAATGCAGAGCTCACTGGACGTGCTCCCTGCCTGGAGAGTTTTAGGGCTGCTAGAAACGGGGCTGCTCAGCAAGCTTCAGGTGTGCCCAGTGCTCCCAGGGCATTTCCCAGCCTGCACCTAAGGTCACCCTGTTAATCATGTAGCATTTCCAGGAGCTCTGGGAAAGTGGCTGAACGAATTCCTGCTGGTTAAAATTTAGCCCACTCTGCCATCAGCTCCCTGCCTTCACAAAGCCTTTTTGTTACCCTTCCTGGCCTGTCTTTTTACTGCGGCCGCTGGAGACCATCAGCCAGAGCTGTGCCGGGCCTGCAGTTCAGTCACGGTGTCCCCTTTGCCGAAGAGGAGTCCCCACAGTTCTGTGCACGCCTGGCATGCACTGGCAAAGATCCTGGTCTAAATTCGGAGGCCACATTTATTTAACTCCACTTGTCCTAGGCTCCCTTATGTGACACCATGTAGGGCAAGACCGCGTATGTGGCAGTTTAAGCTGCTAGCACAGAGCTCGTTTCCCACCGACCCCAGAGCTGTGTAAGGGGGGCTGTATCCCACAGGTGCCTGTCTTGGTTCTACCAAGTGTGGGGAGGGCAGGGGGGAGCAGGGCTGGGTTTTGCTCCCACGAGGGTGACCCGGGTAGCTTATCTTTATTTGAGCAAGACTTTTGGGGGCCTGCGCAGCGGGTGCTGGGGGTTTACTCACTTAGCCTTTCCCCTAGGACACTTGCTTGTGTTCCGTTTGCTATTTGAAAACTAAACCCAAAAGTTACCATAGCAACTGCCACCCTCAATGGGACAAGGACTGGAGCCAAGGCTGGTTAGGCTCCAAACACCTGCTCCACACCCTGTCAGCCAGTGGGCACCAAAGGGCAGGTGGACCTGTTCTCCCAGCCCCGGGGGGGAAAGGACGCATGCCCCAGTCTGCTTTGGTTTGTGAGAGCGGCTGGAGGAGGTGGCTTTACTGTGGCTCTGCTCACTGTGGCTCGTATCCTCCCTTGGCCCTCTGGGCAGGCAGGTCTATTGCCTCCTGGGTGTAGCTGGCTGTGCAGTCTGACAGTGGGCCCCATGCGAGAACGGGCCTGCTGGGGCGGGGTGTTGCCCATCCATGCGTGGCGGAGGGGAAGAGGAGCTAAGCTGTGAGTCTTGAGCGTTTGTCTGAAGCGTGATGGAAAGTGGAAGTGCTTAGCTCCGAATAACAGGGAACAGGATTTTCTTTGCCCTCATCAGCCGGCCCCCCAAGGCCCAGCGGTGGGGAAATGTCCTCGAGTGGGGATGGCTGTACAGGTCTCAGGGTGCATAAACAGTTGTCTGAAATCAGCCAGGGGGTCACTGCTGATCTTTGTGCTCTAGCCTCTAGGTCCTGAGCACGGGACTGAGCGCCTGGAGCCCGGGGGACCACACAGCACCAGCTTTGCCGGGAAAGGACGGTCCAGCAGGTATCTCCCCTCGCTCGAGCTGTGTCCGGTTTAATAGGGTGCAGGCAAGGAGCGTGCATGCTAGAGGGCATCCCCTGTGCCACACGCCAGCGTGGCTGTGGTGGTGGCGGTGCTGCGCGCCTGTGGTGTAGCGCAGAGAGGAAAGGAGTGTGTTTAGCCTGAGCGGGGGAGCCCTTCAGTTCTGAGCCAGGGAAGGATCAGTCAAGGAGAAACAACTGAGCAAAGTCCGCAGCAGCTGCGGGCTGAGCCAGGCCCCCACGTCACCCGTTTCTGTAGGCCCGGCTGGGCGCGGGGCCACTACGCCCACGGGTCCCACCCAGGAACCCAACCAGAGCCGCCAGTCTCGCGGCTCATCGCTAATGAGTGGCGCAGGCAGGGGTAAGCGGAACCCAGCCCGTGGCGGGCGGGGGACGCATGCACCAAGTGACGAGACCGAGGTCAGCCAGGGAGCGAGTGGCAAGGCCGGGACTAGCCCGGACCCTGGCTCCCTGCCTGCCCGGCCGGGCCTGTCGCCTCCTGGCTGCTGCAGGGCCTGGGCCCTTGCCTTGGCTTCCCTGCAGGCCCGGAGCCAGGGCCCCGCTGGGCTGTGCGCGGT